>JAVTVY010030388.1:0-127808 GCA_036873755.1 Hanleya hanleyi | reverse complement strand
ATGGTTATATATAACCCCATGCTTTATTTAAAAAAAGCATGGGGTTAATATATATAGAGACCCCATATTTCGACACTAATACCACCGCTCACACTCCCCAAAACTCTTGTTTTTGCGGGCCTGTGGTGTAACTGTGTTTAGTCAGGGCTGTTAGGGATTTTTTGGTTTACATTCTTCCAAAAGCACCAAATTTGGCCCATATGTCGCCCATACCATACTATTTCGATTTTTGACGGGCGCCATGACGGGCGCCCCCTGGGGCCGCCATATTGGCGAAATTCAATATGATCGCCACCCGGGTTAGAGGTCAAACTAAAAGGGCTAGAAATATGAATAATAGCACTTTTTAGTGGTTTTGGGGTCGGGGAATCTGATTGTGATGTTATTTCAACGATTTGAGGTCAAGGTCACCCTTCAAGGTCACCATAAAGGTCATTTTGGGGACAAATTCGCCATTATCAGTGGTTTTGGGGCAAGATATATAAATTGCCTCATTCTATTGGTTTCCGGGGTTGAGTAACCCGAATTGGGCATTATTTTGGCGATTCGGGGCAATATTTCATTTGAGAGTCGCGATAGAGGTCATCCGAACCAGAGGTCAGTTGTAGGTAAAACACCAAAAGAATCACAAATAATACCATAGGGGTTTGTGGCATTCGGAGAATCCGATTCTGATCTTATTTTGAAGATTTGAGGTCACCCCATTTTGGGGTCAAAGGTCAAAGATCAACAGTTACCACTAAGAACAATCGAACGAAGATTATTCAGGAACAATTTTCATTAAAATACTTCGGAGATGACATCTGCTGACAAAATGCTATAACTATGCCGCTATGCCGCTGTGTGTATTCAAATGTTCGAAATACAATACAAAGACCGCTTTAACAACAATATACCAATGATTATTAATACCTATACCATCTGGCTTGCGCTCTCAAGAAACTGTGAAGTCGGGTCGCACCCAGTAAGGCTGTGGAAGAGGGGTAGTGCCAAGGATTTTGACGGACCGAGATCGGAACAAATGGTATGGACTGGAATGTCCCCAAACAAAATTTCAGTACTGAAGCCCACCAAGAGTTCCGATAGACCGAGGGTCTCCAAAGACCGGACATCGCTGTCCATCGTGCGAACATAGGCTGTTGTATGACCCTCCTCCGTGGCATGTACTAGATGCAGGAGGACCCTGGTGTCCGCCTCTGAATGGTTGCACGGTTGAAGTATTGTGAGGTCACAACGCCTGTTGAAGAACACGGACTCAAAACGGGTACACAGGAGGAGCTTTCCGCCCATGGCAGTCTTGAAGATCTGTGTGCTGATGAATGAGAACGGCTCCTTTTTGTTCTCATTTTTTTAAGAAGCCGCTGATCCATTCATACATCGGGATTTTAGGGTACCGGAAAATGTATTGTGGCATTCCAGTCCAAACCATCTGTTCCGATCTTGGTCCGTCAAAGTCCGTGGCACTACCCCTCTTTCACAGCTTAACGGTGTGCAAGACGACTTCACAGTTTCTTGGATGTGGCAAAACGACCGCCTGGACAGTCTGTACAAGCATATCGGACCTCACCGACACACTATAGTGGCTCTCACACACGATCCTAACACTGTCGAGTCCGTGCACATGGAGCTTATAGAACGCTTCATCGTACTAATGTACAGCTAGGGATGTGGTGCAGCCGGTGTCAATGAGGCCAAGCATCACCTCTTCACCACTGCAACCAGATCGCTGGAAAACATCCCACCTCGTGTTGACAACCACATGTTGCAGCATGTGAAACGAGCGCTACTGCAAGCGAGTTTCTACTGGAGTCAGGTCACTTCACTCCAGCAGAAAATCCCTGACTTCAGTGAGTGAAGCTGGCACAAAGATTGCACCAGTACATGGCAACCGCTATGGACCACTCTCAGCGACACTTCTATGGCATATGCCATTGTCATGCACTGTGGCTGACTCAAGGAATGCACGGGAAGGTGCAAATGCAACTGTGCCGATGTCCAATACACGACCCTCTGCAAACGCGAAGGCGGGTGCGTTAATAACGAGGGCGGTGATGACAAGTATTACTTATTGCTGGCATCATGAAGCGCAAGCCAGAAGGCATAGGTAGTAAAAGTAATCATTGATATAGTGTTGCTAAAGCGGTCTATGTGTTGTATTTTGAACATTTAATTGCACGTAGCGGCATAGTTATAGCATTTTGTCAGCAGATGTCATCTCCGAAGTATTTTAATAACATTTGTTCCTGGATAATCTTGTTCCGATTGCTTTTAGTAGCAACTGTTGATCTTTGACCTTTAATTCCCAAATGAGGTGACCGTGACCTCAAATCGTCAAAATTAGTTCAGAATCTAATTCTCCGATGCCACAAAGCCCTATGGTATTATTTGTGGTTCTAGCTCTTTTGGTGTTTCCTATAATTGATCTCTGGTTGATCTCTGGTTCAGATGAACTCTATCGGGAACCTCACGTGCAATATTGCCTCAAATCGTCAAAATATGGCCAGAGTCGGGTTACTCAACCCCGAAAATCGATAAAATGAGGTAGTTTGTATATCTCGACCAAAAACTACTAAAAATGAGGAATTTGACCCCATAATGACCTTCAGGGTGGCCTGAAACCGAAAACCACTAAAAAGTTGTATTATTCATGATTCTGATCATTTTGTTTTTTTTAAATACGACTGACCTCTAACCCGGGTGGTGGCCATATTGAATTTCGCCAATATGGCGGCCCCCGGGGGCGACTACCTTGGCGCCCGTCAAAAATCGAAAAGGTATTGTATGGGCGACATATGGGCCAAATTTGGTGCTTTTGGAAGAATCTGAACCAAACAGTCCCTTTTATGCCCTAACATCCCGGACTAGTTGGGATTCCTTAACAGTACTATCCAATCGCACAATGATGAATCGCTGTTGAAAGTAGATCCACATTCATGAATATGGATCAGCAGACTTAAGACTCTCAACATCCTCCATCACAGCCCATGCTACATTTAGATTTTCGTCTTGACTGTAACAGTCTAACTGGCATCTGACTAAGGATGCTATAGGTCAGTTAGGTTGGTCATATAGATCTATACCCTGAACGTGTGAGGTGAAAATATATGTACAAAGCGGCCATGAACAACGGGAGTATTTAAAGTGACCCGACTAATATTTATACCAGGTATACCAGGTGGATACATGACGTTAATTTCACCAAGAAAGGAATGCAAGAGTTTAACCTACCGGTAACGCCATTATATTATTTTATTTTCTTTAGAACTCCAAGATGCAATCGATGCGAAATTTTCGCAAAAGTTGGGTATTGGAAAAAAATTCACCAAACCACTGCTACTACCATTCATTTCTCCACGCATATACTTCCGCTAGTTAAATGAGCTATGGGTTATAAACTTTTCTATGGAATTCTTACAAATAGTTCTTTTAAAAAATCAAAAGCAAATACAAAATTGGAGACATCTTTAGGATAGAAATATAGCAATAAAGAATGGCATATCTTTAACATCATTGCAGCTAAAGGCACTATTAACCATACTACGGTGGTTTCAATATAGAATAGTTTTAATGGTACAGTATTTTGCTACAATTTTTTTTTGTGCAAATATATTGAACCCAGAGATTAGTAAATTATGCACACTTTGCAAACATGAAACAGTAACAGTTTCGCACGTTGGCAGCAAATAGAAGAATGATTAATGGTGGAGGCATTCGCAAACATTCGCATAGAATTCACTGAATGCAAGGTCAAGACTAGCTATAGAACCTTTGCTGTGTAGGTGGGCGTGGCTGTTCTTCCCTACACAGCTGTAGTTCCTTCCAGTCACATTTCGTCCACGAAATTTTGGCCTCCGAAACGCCTGTGTTTCGGAAGATTTAACGGCTGCACATACAAGAACACAGTAGCTGGTGATAATAAAATGTACCTCGTTATTCTCCTTGTAGTCTTTTGTCACTTCCCTCCAAGTTAGAACTCTCGGTATTCCCTCATTCATAAGTTATCATCAATAGTTCAACATTCTCAGGGATTTGAATATTCAGCTGACTGCCATTCAACTGTCGGTGACGTAAATTTCCCTTGCACGGACTTTGCCGGAGATGGCGGTCTCTTTGAAAACAAGCCGTGGCGCATGCGTAATTATTCAGGTCAGGTCGATGACGGTCCAACGAATGCGCGTGTACGTGGGCGTGGCTAACGGAGACATTCAAAATACGAGACCAAAATATGTCAGAAAACTCCGTGAAGGCGTGATTAAAAGATAATATCTCAAGAACGAGGAATTATTAAGTGTTGAGAGTTGACAGGCGGCGAAAAGGACCAATGTAGAGGAAAATGAGGTATAGTTTATTACTATTCGTTGCCGTTTTATTTTGTGTGCAGTTAGGATATTGGACAACGTCATTCAAAGTTCAATGTGTGGGATGTATTGTCTATAGGAGGAACCTTGGCTGTGAGTCGATTACAGAGCCATTCGAGACTACAGCCATTCCTGGGCTAGGTCAAGACCTATACTGGCTTTCCTGTAAGCAATAGAACACCAGACAACTTCTGGCTCATCCGACCTTAATATCAGACATGCAGTTGTTTACAGTTTCATGCTCCTTTTGTGACGCTTAAGCACATTTGGCCTACATTCCTTCATCCATAAATCGGTTGCAGCAAAGAGAGGCGTAGGAAACGCACTCTTGAAGCAAAATGAATGGAATCGGAACAAAACTGTGAAGATATATAGGGGCCGCTACTCTCGTCTGCAAATATATCATGTTAAGAGTTTTCTCCCCCAAGTCCTACTGTTTCGCAGCCTGGCATTCTTATCCGACTAGACCGAGTGGTCTCCACCAACCCCGACACCCCCATCGTAACCCCACTGAAATATGGAGGGTGAGTAAGCGGCGTATAATTTTCATGAGTCTGTATCCGGTGTTTCATTCTTCAAGTACCAGTATACAAATTTCGAAGCTACAGCTACAATAACAATGATAACGTTGGGCAAATGGCTCTGTTCGCGACAAAGAATTTGAATCGCGAATATATTAATGTTATTATGTGTGGGCCTATATAACCGTGAAAACATAATACAAGAAATCGTTCACACATTAATAGACCCGTCCGAAACGGTGACGTAACGCACGCCTCGCTTAGGAGTTCGTATGTAACATTCGTATATATTTATGAATAGAGCAGGTCTTATAGGAATGAATTATGTATGAGAGATTGAATCGTTAATGTATTTTAATTTGAAAATGCGTAGTATACTATATTTTTCGTTCGTTTTCTCTATGTTCTCTAATATATTCCTTACATGCTTATCAATAGAGTTGCTTATGATTTGAATAATTGAGTCAGTGAGTGGTATATTAACGTCGCTTTCAAAAAAACTTTCATTCATTTCACGACGACTCGGTCACATTGTTATGATCAACCAGTCCCTGATCTGTCCTCTTTACGTTCGAGTGCCAAGAGAGGGAGATACAAGCTCCATCTTCAATTCTTTGATGTGAATCCGTCCGGGATCGAACCTGGAACCTGTCGCCACCACAGTGCAGAGAATATGGTTTGACTCTTACAAATATGTTGATATTGAATATATAATCCTACTTCTGGTTTGATGACTTCATCATGGCGTCGTTTGAAATAATTTAACAATTATTTTTTGTCTCAAGATACTCGAAAAAAATATGATATAGCTAACATCAAAATAGAGTTACATACCCATGCATGTAAATACACGACTGTATAGTATACATCTGTACTGTGATATTGATTGACATGAAATGTGTATGATAAATCAAATTCTCTTTAGATTTAACTGTCACGTGATCAAACTTGGTCGACGACCAGATTATACCTACGTCATCAAATATGACGGTCGCATACTTGATTCTGATTGGTCGAATCATTGAAGCAGCTTTCCTCCGGAATTCGCACTTAATTTGCTCATTTGACCCCTATGTTTCTCATTTGACCGGTCCGCTCCTCATTTGACCAGTCTGCTCCTCATGTGAAACCCATTGTTCCCTATTCCCTATGATTATGTTTGTCGAACCTGTTTTCCAACTTCACTCGCTCCTGATCTTGTCTTTCTGACCATGATCCTATACTTGAACCTGCATACCCGATCTACTGTTACGTCACATCCTGTGATTACATACATTCCGCTGATGACCTCACTTCTTGTGATTACGTTCAGGTGATTACGTCACTTCCGGTGATCACGTCACTTTCGATGATAACGTAAATTTCGCGGATGATATCACTTCTGGTGATGACGTCACTTCCGCTCCAACCTCTCCACCCTGATCATGATAATACTTATGCTCATATGACCTACATTTGTGTTTTCCCCATAACTCTTCTCAAAACGCTGGGTTTCGTACAGAAATAATAGTTTTATAATGTACAGCTTGGACATTAGTAGAGAAAGGCTATTTAAGCTACTTCTGAGGGCAACATCTGGGTCCTCAGTGGTTCAATTCTGGTTCCGGTCACGTGAACGGAAGTGACATTTAATCCCGTGTGTAAGTGAAACAACGGTGCGCATGATCAGACAGGAACCGGAAGTGACGCCACAAAGGATCCGGATGTTGCACTCAGAGGCCAGAGGTCAATTGTGGATTAAATAACCTTCACTATGCACATGTTGCAGTATAATATACTACTAGTAGTATTATAATACGGTATATGATAACATACTACACTCTGGTATTATACTATAGTATATATAGAGGATATTAGCTGTTTGTTGACGAATACCATGAATATTTGATCGAGTGGGATGAGAAAATTCGGAGTCTGCATACACTACCATGTTAATCTTGGTAGGATACTGGTAAACATGGTCAGCTACACCGCTCAGTCTAATGGACCAATGACTTCGTGCGATAACGGACCAATGACTGTGTGAGAAAAGAACCAATCAAATAGTTTTATTTTGAGGCAGTATAATCGATGGCTCAACCCATGTCGACGGGTCATTCCAAACGATGGTTGCCAGATGGACAGGATTGCAACGCCCAGCGGTCCAAGAAACGCCTGCCAGGACATTGGCTGGACTGGGAAGCTGAGCAACGAGGGGCAGCCATCCGATACAAATTAAACGCAACATTAAAAGGGTGGTGGAAAACGATGCCGACGTACTGACCAGAAGTCATAAAACCCCACAGACAAATATACTGACTGTATATTTCTAAAACATCCCAACAATCAAAGGTGATCCCGGTGATGATATGTATCCCAGCCACGCTTTGATTGTAGCTTTTCATGTGGACATATTGAATTGACATGACCACACGACGCCTAGCACCGGCTTGAGCGGCATTAGAAACAAATATTTCAGAGCCATGATGTAATAGCCTTTAGGTAAATCAACCCACACAGAGAAAACCGTGACCAACCAGGACCGCCACGTCGACATACACACTCACTCAACCAAACAAGCCCGCAAGCGCATTGACTCGTCCCTATTCCGTCATTTGGAACTAACTGACGATACCACGTGTGAGGTCACCTCTGCCAAAAAGACTATCATGTACAGCCCCCCCCCAGTTGGCGAAACTCCGTGTGCTGGAATTCCTGTACGATTTCATGTGTGTCTTTTCGACCCGTCGGATTGGCAGTTGGTCGAAATTAACAAAGATTCTCAATACATGGCCGTCGACAACCCGGACTGGGAAAGTCTGGTGAAACCGGAGCTGCGAGAACGCTACGAAGGTGAAAGTGACCGATATTTACCGCGTATAAAACATTACGCCTTTGGCATACGCACAGCCAGGTCTCTTCCAACTCCAGTGGACCTGGAATACCATGATTTTGCCCACTCATCGAAAATCTACCACTGTTACGGTGGGGCCAACATCAACGAGTTCAGTTGTAAAGGGGTCAATCGTCGGGATCTTAATAACGACACAGCCCTGTACCTCGGTGTTCGCCAGAGCAAGACCAGCGCTAGTGGGATCAACAAGGCATTCCGTAACATTCAGCATCAAGTACGTATCTGCATTCAGCAACAGGACACCTTCAAATTCTTGTACTCCAAGCAACAGAAGGTGTCTCCCAGGACGTATATAGATATATAGGGTGACAGTCCTTATAAAGCCTAAAGTTATATGTAAAGAACGTCAACCTGCTGTTAGAAGTTGCCGAGTATAGCAACAATGTCGTTGACAACTATAGTTGGAAAATACACCGTATTATATTGTGTTCATCTCTGTTATGAGAATTATATTTTTGACTGTAAAAACGTGATAAAGGGTGCGGGGGAGCAAATAACTCTGGTACATATTGTGTTATAAGCGGAAATAACTCTTGTATATATATTGAAGAAATTTGGACTACTATAGTTGAAAAAATAAACCATGTTATTGTATATTCATCTCTGTTATGAGAATTATTTGTTAACTAAATACGTGTTAAGGTGAAACAACTCTCGTATACTAGTACATTGTGTAATAAGGGAAAATAACTATGGTAATATATTGTGTTACTGCGTACTCATCTATCTCTGTTATCGGAATAAAACATCTTTGCCGTAACGTGATGGGGTTTGTGTTGTTCGTTTTTTACTATAGCCGAGTATGTACCTGGATGCTTTATAAGAAAGTCCAGATTCGGGGAGATGGTTGACCATGAAAAGGACCTTTAAATGTAACCCCATAAGCATTGGTTGCATTGGTACTAGGCCCGTACGCAGGGGGGGGGGTGTCGGAGGGGTCAGTCGACCCCCCCTCCCCGCTGCCCTTGAATCGGACGGAGTTCCGCCTCAACAGTCCAAGAATAAAAAATATATCATGCGAGACTGGTGTGCGAGCCACTGCGACCGAAGCACACGCAAAGCGACCGAACCCCCGCGAAGCGAAAAACACTCTGCAGGCAGGGGAGACGACCGGTGTTAACAGTATGGCAATATCAGTTGTCTCCCGTAAATTTGCTCTTCATATAGAATAGTCCGAAAAGGTTTTTTGGTTTATTTGTTTTTTTTTGCAATTTTAGAACGGGTGAAAACTGAAATAATTGTGGAACGTTTCAGCTCTTTTGAACCTCTCAAATACTCTGGAATGCGTTAAATGGAGTCTTAGGTTCTCAAGTTTTTCTGGGGGGGGGACATGCCCCCGGACACCCCTAGCAGGGCGCGCTTTTAGCGCGCATTGCTGGGATAGTCCTTGTAGTTTCACCTGACTGGGAAGTGACCCCCACCCCCCGAACAAAATCCTGCGTACGGGCCTGGGTACATCTTCTTTCGACGATCTGTCGGCAACACGGGCATCGCATGGGACGATAGGTGTAGTCGTCATCTGAACTGGTGCATGCCATTTACCTAAACACTCCAAACAGCAGCATAGATGAGCACATGTAAAAGAAGGCATACCCCGACTTCTTGTTGCATAGCATACACCACCTTTTGCCCATGAGATGTTGTATTTTGTTCTTCTGGACCCTGGTACCTTCCTGGACCTCCAACTGCCTCGTGTCGTAACGGATATCAGTTGACGCCTCCAACTCGCTGATTTGTCTATCGATGACTTTCCATGCGCTCTCGTAGATTGCTTGTAGTATCGCGTGAGCTTGTAGATCCTCTTCTGTCAGGGCCTTGTTCACCGGGCCCGGCTTCTTTGGCGAGCATGGTCTCATGCCTCACTATGATAGCTTGTAATCCCGCAATGGGCTTCGATCTTGCTCTGTACTCAGTTTTGTTCGACAAGGGTGAGGTATGGCGTCTGCTGTACCCGTAGCATTTTTCTCCTTTATAGTCTTGGTTGGTATCCTAGCTTCTGATTGACGGGTCATTTCCCTTGGTTAAATATTTAATGCGAAACGATTCTGGTGGCTGAAATACGACGGTTTGATTGGTTCTTTTCTCACACATTAGGTTGGGCGGTTTAGCTCACCGTTTTTGCTGGAATCTCTTGGGTACTATAGTCGGGTATGAGGTAGGCGAATTGTAGCCGCACATCATTTCAATGCTCGAAATTCGAGTTAGACTATACAGGATTATTTAATCGTGAAACAGGTGTGTATGTATGGCATGATTTTTTTTTCTTCATTTTTTCATTTTAATTTTTTTTTTCTCCTGGGTTAAATTTGATGAGGGTGTGATAGTGTAACTGCAGGTATGTTATACTAACGGGAGCTGTAAGCTGTTGCGTACAGGCGAAAAAAGAGTACCCAGCTTATTAGGACCCTGGGTTGAATGCATTAATTTTTTTCTTTTTGCTTTTCTTCGCCAGGGGTAAATTTCAAGCGTCTGGTCCGTCATTCATAATTCAGCCGTCGTCCATTAAAGAATATCCGCGTCCATAATCCTATATGCCATATTCCATATGACAGTATTAGCACCAAATTCAAAAAGACAATCATAGTATACATAAACATAGGCTAGTTCCTTGCAAGAGAGAAGCGGTCAACAGTTTTCCATGTTGCCAGCAAGACATCATGATGTTCCAAAAATATCAAATCCGTATCGTTGATCAGTATTCTTAATCTATAATAATCGTTGTAAAAGTCGTCATCTAGAGAATGATACGGTATGGCATAATACTAAGGGTCAAAACTGCGTAGCCCTGTAATAATAAAGGGTGTTTGTACACCGTATAACTCTCAGTGCATTTACTGCCCTACAAACAATTTGATGACGTATCAGTTTTACCCAATACATGTTGAGACTTGCTTGCCCCCGAATTGTTGAGGTCACGGAAATGCTCAGGGAAGACTTGCTCTGACATGTTCAGATAGAATTGTTGTTGTTTTTGTTGTTGAGCTGAGTTGAAATTATTTCTACCTCAGTTGAAACGCTTCAACTCGAGTTGAAATAATATTTACCTCAGTTGAAATGTTTCAACTCGAGTTGAAATTATTTCTACCTTGCCCACTTCCGAAACTGCCTTTTTCTACTACTTCACGACTGCGTATGCACATCGTGACGTCTCTTTCAATAATATCCACGCCAATATTAGTGTACACCACGAGAGTTCCCCACCATGCACGGCCTATTAGGAGCAAGGATGGTGTACCCCTACCCCAAAACTCCAACATCAGATGCCCGTTCTATACTACTCCACGTCTGCGCATGCGCAGAATAACGTCATTCCCATTACCCATCCCTCCAGTCAGACGCTCCTCCATGAGTGCTACACATTGACACTTCCCACAGCCCATTCGTACCACCTCAGAAATTCCCTTCTCCCTTCCCTTCATGCGCACGCATATCACCACCAGTCTGGCTCTACCCATGTTTGGATGCAGCCTGGGGCTAATGGTTTACAAACGAATTTATATGACCACTCACTCACACACTCACTCAATCCCATTACACCTCTTCCTCCTCCTCCACACACACACACCTACGCTGAGGTAACTCTACCAGGTAGCCAGTGCGACCAGGACCAGTGGTACCAGGTAGCCAATCCCCCAAACGTGCTACTTTGCACTTCCGAATCTCTACTTTCTCTACTACTCCCAGAGTGCGCAGGCGCATATCACTCCCAGTCTGACTCTACTCCAAGAATGCTTCACTGGACGACAAACCCGTCCAGTCGGATGCTCCCCCACAATTCTCTGTCTGTACATGCGCAGATGAACGGCATTTCCACGACACACCAGATCAGCTGGATGATCCCCCATGTGTGTTTCAAACTGATACCTCCCACAGCCCATTTGGACCAATATGAGTCCATCTCGACCCCAAAACATCCATAGCAATGCCATTTAAATACTACTCCACGGATGCGCATGCGCGCCATAGCTTTACTTTCACTCCACACCCATCCAGTCGGACGCCCCTCCACGAGTGCTAAACATTAACACGGCCCATTCGGACCAATAATGGTCCACCTCTCCCCCAAAACGTCCATTCCCATGCCCTTTATCCACTGCGCATGCACAGAATGTCACTTCCACGCCACACCCATCCAGTCGGATGCGCCTCCACGAGTGCTACAGATTGACACCTCCCACGACCCAATTGGACCAATAGTGGTCCACCTCGACCCAAAACGTCCACCTCAGATCTGCCTATGTACTACACCTCCCATCGTATTCTACATGACGAGACAGAGAAAACAAGTACCCACACTCCATACCGCAAATGTTCATGGGTGGGTTGCCCATATGACACCTCCCACGGCCAATTCGGACCAATATTGGTCCATTTCTCTCCCAAAACGTCCATTCCCAAGCCCTTTTTCCACTGCGCATGCACAGAATGACGTCCACGCCACACCCGTCCAGTGGGATGCTTCCGTACGAGTGCTTCACTGACACCTCCCTCGGCCCATTCGGACCAATGGCGGTTCACCTCGTCCCCAAAACGTCCACCCCACATCTGCCTATGCACTACGCATGCGCAGTGAAACTTTTTTGCGAATTCAACCTATGGTCACAAGCATGGTCTTCTACAGGGCGAGACAGAAAAAATAATATGCCACACTCCATATCGCAAATGTCTATGCGTGGATTCGCCATTGGGTCTAAACCACAGACGTATATAGATCTATTCTCGGGTAGGTATATTGGGTATTTTCAACCTTGCCTAGTATGGTCTAACTGATGGTACATTGGATAACGTGCCCGCCTTTGAAGGGTGCAATGCGGGTTCGACTCGCTATCCTTCCTGTCGCTGTATGGCTATGCATGGGGATTATAACCTAGAAGCTATACCCTTGACTTTGAAGGTCAGTTGCCCTCCGGACTTTTCCGGAGATTACCGTAATTTGCCGGAGAGGACCGGAAATTGCCGAAGATTCCAGGACATTGCCGAAGATTGAAGGACGTTCCCGGAGATTCAGGCGAAGCGACCACCCGCGTATGTCCCTCCACATGGAACTTATTCTGTTCGCATCACCGCCAGACATAACCGCATCACCGCGAAGGAATACATACCCCGGGATCACTTCCGGTTACGTGACCGGGAATGCCCTTAGCCGGAACTATAGCGGCCTTGACCTCTACGAAAGTAGGTCAACATACCTCCAGATGCCCTTTCTATACTACTACTGCCGGTCCTTTATGCGACCTTATTTGCAATTTCTATACTACTCTTCTGACCGGCAGTGACTCTATCAACGAAAGTGACTGCCTCATGCGTTCATCTTCATTTGATTCCGGAAGTGACTTCATATCTTTTCCTTTGCAATTTCTCGGTTCGCAGATTACAAATTACTCTCACTTGATTTGTAAACAACGAAACGAGGCTACAAAATGACTATTTTCCACCGGTCAACGGGCTTATGAAGTTTTTTTTTCGTTACCGGGGATACGGCTGGGCGATATGCGTCCAGTTTGATTAGAAATTACATCATAGTTCCATTTTAAGAGGGTCGGAAATCCTCGTTTCGCAGATTACAAATTACCCCCACCTGATTTGTAAAAAGCGAAACGAGGCTATAAAATGACCATTTTCCACCGGTCAACGGCTTAATGCAGTTTTCCTCGTTACGGCTGAACGATATGCTTTCAGTTTTTATAGATATTACGTCTCAGTTCCATTTAGAGAGGGTCGAAAATTCTCGTTTCGCAGATTACAACTTCTCGTTTCGTTTCGCAGATTACAACTGCTCGGTTCGTTTCGCAGAATACAACTTCTCGTTTTGTTTCGCAGATTGCAACTTTTCGTTTCGTTTCTCCCGTTTCGTTTCGCCATGGTATGAGGATTTGCTTTCCGAGAATTGTCACGAGTTCCTTAAGGTTGTCTATTGGCGATCATTGTTTATGACGTTTATTCACAAATTATCACAATAAGTTACAACCAGGGACAGCACAAGGAATCATTTTGTGATCTCCGTTACAACTGAAGAGATTTGTTTATAATCGACAATTCGTGTTATATATAAGACAACAATACGGCGACCGTATGACCTCGGAAAGTATTGAATGAATTCTAATGGAATCTATCACAAACTGGCGACAATAACATTAGCTAGTTTAAAGGTGTTATAATTTGGTGTGACGCTAATTAATTTGGTCTTCTACAAATGCAAGCCATTTGGTTAACTTGAACCGTTACTCCGCCTATGCATCTCATCTAGTCCGTGATCTACTAGGGGTCACCTTGCACACACACCCCCCCCCCCACTACAGACCGAAACTATGTTTTTATGTACTTTAGGACATGTCAAATAAGAAACAACTTGTTAACAGTCGATAAACTGGGACTCACTACCCCTTTAATCACTTTGAAATTATCCCTATGTTAAAAAGTACAATTTTTGTGATAATAGGAGGTAGGGTTACAAGAAAAGTCTTATCTTCCATAATTATTATCCAAACTTCATAATGTTGGTCACTTATTATTCAGCATTGATTGCTGCATCGAATACTTACAAGATACTATTACTATTTGTTGGGTATGACGTCACACAGGGACTATACATACAACAGCAGGAGTAGTAGCGAAAGCGAGCATTTTGGGGGTGCGTGAGGGTGTGCTTGAGCGATTGAGGGACCCTTCTTGATCCAAATGCATCATGTGAGGTGTCAAAGTGAAGCCCGCGGTATGTAGACCACGACTTGAGGGATGTCCACATCATCTGTGATGTCATTGGTGACGTCGTCAGTAGGAGTAGTAGCCAAAGCGGGCATTTTCGGGGCGTGAAGGTTTTTGGGGTAGAGATGGACCATCCGTGGTCTAAATGGACCGTGTGGGGTGTCATCTCTCTGCATGTAGACGACGAATGGTATAGTTTTTGTTGGAAGTCGCATCGTGCTACTCATGCGCAGTTGAGCAGTAGTAACAAAAGATGTCATTTTGGGCGTGGGCAATGACATGTTTGGGCAATTAAGGGACCTATGTTTGGTCCAAATGGACAGGTTGGGGTATTCTAGTAAAGCTTTCGTGGGATAGTCAGACAGGCATGTATTTTATTGGAAGTCAGCCCAATCTGCACATGCGCAGTTAGTGTGTAGTAAGTAGAGTGGTCATTCTGGAGGTGCGCAGGGGTATATTTGAGAGATTGAGGTTCTATATCTCATCCAAAGATGGAGTGTAGGGTGTCATCTTGAAGCTGTCGTGGTGTAGACCTGACCACGACTTGAGGGATTTCCATGTCATCTGTGACGACATTGGTGACGTCATCAGTACGAGTGGTAACGAAAGCAGCCATTTTAAGGGTGCGTAGTGGTGTGTTTGAGAGACTGAGGGACCATTCTTGGCCCGAATGGAACGTGTGGGGTATCATATCGAAGCTTTCGTGGAACAGCGTCCGACTGGTCCGGTGTGTCATAGAAGTAGGGGATATGGCTAGCATGCTCAGACAGTAAAGAGTGGAAAAGGGGTACTGGAATGGAATTTTAGCCTCGAGGTGAACCATACGTGGTCCGAATGGATCGTGTGGGGTTTCGTAGTGAAGGGCTTGTGGGGTAGCGTCGGAGCCTAGCATCATCGTTCTGCGCATGCGCAGTCTGGCAGTAGTATAGAGCCATTTGAGAAACTACAGAGCTCAATGCTGTGGGATGGATCGGATGAGAACTCTTGGAGTCGCAGCTTGGAGGTCTTGGAGCTAGAGAATGACGTCATCGCAGGCATGCGCGCGTACCTGTGGTGCACCCTGTATCCTATAGCCCGTAGAGCATAAGGTACACCAGGATGCGGATACATAAGGACACCACGAGCCCTTCACTACGAAACCTCACACGTCCCATTCGGACCAAGAATGGTCCCTCCGTCTCTCAAACGCCTAAAATGGCCGCTTTCGCTACCACTTGTACTGAGGACATCATCAATGACGTCACAGATGACATGGGACTCCCTCAAGTCGTGGTCTACACCACGAGAGCTTCAAGATGACACCCTACACTCCATCTTTTGATGAGATATAGAACCTCAATCTCTCAAATATACCCCTGCACACCTCAAGAATGACCACTTTACTTACTACACCCCAACTGCGCATGCGCAAATTGGTGCGACTTTAAATAAAACCACGCCAGTCTGACTCTACCCCACGAGAGCTTCACTAGGATACCCGAACTGGTCCATTTGGACCAAACGTGGGTCCCTTGAATGCCCAAACATGTCATTGCCCACGCCGAAAATGACATCTTTCTTTACTACTGCCCAACTGCGCATGAGTAACACGATGCGACTTCCAACAAAAACCATACCGTTCGTCGTCTACATGCAGAGAGCTACAAGATGACACCCCACACGGTCCATTTGGACCACGGATGGTCCATCTCTACCCCAAACAGCTTCCTTCACAGCCCCAAAATGCCCACTTTGGCTACTACTCCTACTGATGACGTCACCAATGACGTCACAGATGACGTGGACATCTCTTAAGTCGTGGTCTACACACGGAGGGCTTCACTTTGACATCTCACACGACGCATTCGGACCAAGAATGGTCCCTCAATCGCTCAAACACATCCTCACGCACCCCAAAACGCCCGCTTTCGTTACTACTCCTACTGTTGTATGTATGGTCCCTGTGCGACGTCATACCCAACAAATAGTAATAGAATCTTGTAAATATTTCATGTAGCAACCAATGCTGAATAATACGTGACCAACATTATAAAGTTTGGATAATAATTATGGAAGATAAGACTTTTCTTGTAACCCTACCCCCTATTGTCACAAAAATTGTACTTTTTAACATCGGGATAATTTCAAAGTGATTAAAGGGGTAGTGAGTCCCAGTTTATCGACTGTTAACAAGTTGTTTCTTTTTTGACATGTCCTAAAGTACATAAACA
Organism: Hanleya hanleyi; assembly: GCA_036873755.1. Lineage (NCBI taxonomy): Eukaryota > Metazoa > Mollusca > Polyplacophora > Lepidopleurida > Hanleyidae > Hanleya > Hanleya hanleyi. The sequence goes on along the minus strand of JAVTVY010030388.1, from coordinate 111,121 downwards.
ACATAGTTTCGGTCTGTAGTGGGGGGGGTACAAGGTGACCCCTAGTAGCTCACGGACTAATCGTCCGACCGCACGTTTTCTTCAATTAGCTGGGCCGATCGAACGTGACAGCGGCAGCTCTGTGTATTAGCCGTATAGAGTATACGACGATACAATCTCAGTAAACTCAAATATAATATCAGGGAATTCCCCTGATTTACCATCTTGGTTTACCTAGATTGACGACGATACACCTGGGCTAAGTATGCAAAGTATCACAACTTGTCCACCGGCCGTGTATGATTTTGGTTGATGAGCAAAGCCATTGACATAATTCATTTATTAAAAAACAGTCCCACCCTGTTCAAGACTGTGTGAAAGCACTGCCCTTGCAGATGAAAATATTTATTTTGAAATCCATTCCAATACAGTCTATATTAAATAATATCGAAACGATTGACATGTCGTTCAGTTGAATTGATTCGATCGAGTAGGTATATATATACGCTTGGTCCATAAAATGGACGAAGATACACATGGCGTTACCTACAGGAGACACCATTAACTTAAACTTGGCTATAGTGTGAGAGGACAGATTATTTGTAACTATAAAATGCACCTGTATATAAAGTCAGTGGTGATGTTTCGTTGTTACAAATACATAACATAATTCTCCTTGGCAGGGTTTACTTTACTCAAACTGATTCGGTCCACCGAGTTATTCCAATTAAGGTCCTGGTCAATGTCAGATGACCGGTTATCTTTAGCAAGACGCTTATTTGTTGACTTGATTAAATTATTGCCAAACTGTGATTCCCTAAGGTCTTTGGACTGTTGTACATAGACGCCATCTATACGCGAATTATCACATAATTAAAAACTCAAATTATTTATTGAGAGTGGACGTAGCCTTTGCTATATCGTGTCAACATGGACGTTCTGAGTATTTCTTGCAAACGGCGACAATAAACATTGGTTAGCTTAGAGGTGTTACAATTTGCCGTAGCATGAATTAATTTGGTCTTTGACAGGTGCATGGTATATTCGGCATTCTCATGGCACCAGCATATACACCTCCCATTGACAGATATACCGACTTTAAGAAGATGACAAACTCTGACAATGGGAGAATAGGTATTTGGTTAGTCTAAATATGTATCGCCATGTACTCCCGAACGACGTAAGACAATTTAAGTATTTCACAAAGAACGGATCCGTCGTCTGTTTTCAGGTTTGCATTGTCCCATGAGCGAATTCGAACTGTAATGGAATAACAACACTCTTCAATAACAGGTGTTTAACCGCATTCATACACTCTACATGTTTGAAAATGTAAACGCAGTAAACGGATCCTCGTCATTATACCTTGATTCTTCAGTGTGAATTGTCAAACACTTACTTCAGGTGCATGTACCGCTATACATTTCGCGGTTTCTTTTATCTATTCTTTATCATATTTTATCTTGAATGTAGATCGATATACATTGAAAGATGTTTTGAACATGAAGTATTGCAGAGTGATATATTTCAATGAAACTCAGAAATCGGAAATCAGAAATGCAAATGAAAGTTCCTACAGATTTTTAACTTTGCCTAGAACAAAATGAGCTACATATCTTTGACCAAAAACGATGAATATTACGGAAAAATATTATTTCGACCAAGATATATCACTTTTATGAGAACATTTCTAACGACACTCGTAAATAGTCATTCTCTTTCGGATTTTGTGCTAATTAGTCACATTCTTTTCGGAATTTGTGGTAATTATTCGCACCATGGAGAATAAACAGTCTGTTTATACCTCCATGGGCACACTTTGTGTGACTTTGTGGTAATTAGACGCATCCTGTCATAATGAATGAGACATCGTGTTATTGAAATTATACGGAAAATAAATACAAGACATGGTTTAAACTCGAAACGGTTGATACTTTCTGGTCTAGAGCTCTCATACAGGCTTGGTGTTTCCAGTAGTAATATATCTCTTCCGGACAACTCAGTATAAAGGGTTCAACAAGACGACTTTTCTCTTATTCTCGTGTTAATTCTTGTTCTATTATAATAAAATTAGTGCAGTCATCTTTTGTGAATGAGCTAAATATCCTCTTGACTAAGAGAGGATGTCCATATACAATAAACAAGGAACACCCATCACGCCTTTAGCAGGATGTCTTTTCAGATCTGTTTGGGTGAAAAGAATGACAATGACTCTACCGAAATCACCTTTTTCTCTATCTATAGAATTATCCTTTGAACCCCATCTGTTTGATGGAAATACTGACGCTATTTTTTATTCGAACTTCTATATATAATTTGGAGGAAATACTGATGACTTCTAAATTCAAAACGCCAACTTGAAACATAAAAACTTGCATTGCTATAATTATCTGCTCGAGATTGTATTCAACTGACTTTTCTCCTTAAATGAAGGTCTGATGTAGACGCATTTCCATCGACAAATCTCAGCAGGAAGTTAACCGTCTAGTTATCACGATAGGACGATGAAAATATGCCATTCTCATGAAGCACGTCAGTTGACTATCAATGGAGGCAATATATGAACCTTTGTATTGAATTTTTCCATATGGATATACGTGCTTATAAATGCGAAACAAATCTGAAAATAGAACCATAAATCTACATACATTATGTTCAGATTTATTTCCGGGAAAACGCTCAAAACGCATCTCCGGCGATCTAGGATCCCGGAGCTACCGGGGCCTAGGCGGCCCATGGACCCTCGCCTGTTAGTATAAAAGATTCATTTGACTGCTGTAATCTATAACCAAAGAGCTGATAATCGATAAATATAAAGACAAAATGGACAGCTATATAGATAATTGTAGCTATAAACTGCCTCTGTATACTTTCCTATAATGAATGAATATATTGTTGCACACATGTCTGTTTCAAACCCTCCCCTCTCTCCGCCTCCATATCACCACCCAACTGCAAAGTTTTTGTTTCATCAGACTGATTTCGTTCAGTGGAGGCATATCATGAGTGTGAGAGGAGACAGATCATCAATACGACACCTGTACACCTTATGGAATTTTCGGTCAAACCAAGGACGATTCAGTACACTTACATAAGCAGTTTCTATGTTATCCTGTATAAATTTGAAATTACATAACTGTTTCTCACGGAAATAGTTTTGTCAAAACACATCACAATATCAAGGTTGCATGCACACAGATTAGATTCTATAAAATTGGTAAATGAAAAGTCGAACTTTATGCAATTGTATGGTGGCTAAGAAATCTACTTTTGCGTGAAAATATGGTGGCTAAGAATCGACATTTCACAACCTGTAAATATAATTAGCTTGTTTATCTGGTTTTTATTGCCAAATCATCAAGGCACAGTAGTTAATTGGCGATCAGCTTTTATAAGAACGTCACATTAATTCGAGAATTATCACAAAATTTACAACTAAATCAATTTATTTGGAGTTGACAGTTGGTGTTAAAAGTCTACAAAATTGCGACAATGGGTAGACCATGTCACCATTGACTCACGCAGGAAACTAATGCAAACTGTCGCGACAGTAAAAATAACTATAGTTTGAAGGTGTTATAATTTGGCGTGGTACTGATTAAATTTACCATTCGACACGTGCACGGCATTTTGTTAATTTATTCTCTAACTCACTTCCGCCTGAGCCGTCTGGAGGAATATAGATCATCTATTATAGTTTATATAAAAAATTCATGCATGCGATGATGTTTTATCCAGAATTTCATTTTGTAAAGGAATGGTCGGTCTTTAGTTAAACTGAAACAGCGGTATTCCATATCAAAATGTTCAACCCTATACTCAACATGTGTTTAAATGAAGAATAAAAACATACTGGACCTGTGAATCATTGTCATCATGAGTTGATTATTTCGTTTGTTTTCTGAAGCACTTAGTTCAAGTGTACACATTTCTCAACTTCTCTTCTCAATTCCACAGTCACTTGGTTGGCAGGGGTTGTCTTCGTCGATGTTGTTGTTGTTGTGCTTATATATATATTTTTTTGCAAGAATATAATTATTTCTCACCTTTTCATACACCACAATGCAGTAGATGTCATAAAAATGCTTTATATACGCCCTACATCGATCTACATACTCTTCCTCTACTAGATCTCCGTCTCTAATGACATTAGTGTCTCAATTCCTGGTTTCCAATGGTCTGATTATACGGTACTTTATTTTTTTGTTAAGTGCCTGTGGATAGGCCTACACTAATTTCATGTCGCCTTAGATGAAGGAAACCATTTCCTTCAATTTTGCTATGAAATAATTGTATTCCACATCATATGATTTACCCTATAAGCTTTTGCATGAACCATATTTGTGTCCACGCATTTAACTTACTGTATAAATTAAAACTGAATCCCCAAAGTTTGGGTGGATTCCATGACAGTTTCCCACATTGACAGTTCCTTCGAACGATCGTCAAAACGATTGAAAATATTTATTTTGAAATCCATTTCACTGAAATCTATATTAAAATGCACCAGACGTTCATTCTGATAACGTAGAAATGATTGATATTTCATCCAGTTGAATTGATTCGATCGAGTATGTATATATGCTGGGTCAATAAAATGGAACAACATTTGGCGTTACGGACACTATTTAACTTAAACTTGGCTATTATGAGACCATCTATTTTCTGTAGCTGTAAGATACACCGGTATGTAAAGTCATTAATGGTGTTTTATTGTTACAAATACATAACATAGTTCTCCTTTGCAGGCTTTATTTCAATAAGACTGATTCGGTCCATCGAGTTATTCCAATTAAGGTCCAAGCCAATGTCATCTGCAAATGGCGCCTATTTGTTGACCTGGTTAAATTAATGCCAAACTGTGATTCCCTAATGTAGTACTTGGACTGTTCTAAATGGACGGCATCTATACGCGAATTATCGCACAATTAAAAGCTCAAATTATTTATAGAGTGGACGATTGGTATAATAAGAAAAAAAGACTGGGCTTTACCGCATCAACATGAACGTTCTGACTATTTCTTGAAACGGCGACAATAAAAATTGGTTAGCTTAGGGTGTTATAATTTGGCGTGGCACTAATTAATGTGGTCTTTGACAGGTGCATGGTATATTCGGCATTCTCTAGGCACCAGCATATACACCTCCATTGACAGATATACCGAATTTAAGAAGGTTACAAACTCTGACAATGGGAGAAGTGGTATTTGGTTACTTTAAATATGATGTATCGCCATCTACTCCTGAACGACGTATAGACAATTTTAAGTATTCCGCAAAGAATCGATCGGTCGTCTGTTTTCAAGTTTGCATTGCCCCATGAACTAATTCGAACTTTAATGGAACTGGAATAACACTCTTCAATAATATGTGTTTTAGCTCCGTTCATATACTCTACATGTTTGTAAATGTAACACAATAAACGAACCCTGTCATTATACCTTGATTCTTTAGAGTGTTTTGTCAAACAATTACTTCAGATGCATGTACCGCTATACATTTCGCGGTTTCTTTTTATCTATTCCTTATCATATTTTATCTTGAATGCAGATCCATGTGCATTGACGGATAATAGCACCCTGTGGATCAGTCGAGACTGATCCTCAATTCATAAAAACGGTCTTTTATTTGACAACGTAATTTTCAATGAACGTCTCCGTAACACAGCTATATTATCCCATGTGAGAATGGTGCGGTATCTGTGAGAGAAAAATGCAACCCTTAATATGATATTATATATGTGTTATTGTTAGTTGTAACATGGAATGTTAGGGCTATTTGATACAGGGTATAGTGGAATTAATACAATGATGGGTTGGTTCTTATATGTTTTTTATTTCTTTCGTCTATTGTACATTGATTGTCTGCCCCTTGCGGGCGCTGTGATCAGCAAAATAAAGATTCTATTCTATTCCACCTAACACAGTGTCCATCTTTCGGACTGAAACAAAAATAAGAAAATATTTCAGGATATTTAACGTGTTGAAATCTGTCAATGAGAATTTAGGTAACCGTCAGTATTCTTAATCCTGGGCCTAACCCACCACATTTAAATAAAGTTTTGACCTGAAGTATTGGAGAGGGATACATTCAAATCAAACTCCATCAGAAATGCAAATGAAAGTTGCTGCAGATTTTCGACTTTTCGTTTAACAAAATAAACCATGGGCGATGTTTAAAGGCGACAAAACACAATAGATCATTAAAATAACGTTTTATATCGTTTGATATCAAAGTTTGATCGGACTGTGTGGTAGTCACACTTTGTGGGACTATATGTGGTAATTGGTCAAACCCTGTCTGACTACGTGGAAATTAGTCCGACTTTGTGGTAATTTGTCACACATTGTCGGACTTTGGTCATTAATCACACTTTGTCGGACTCTGTGGTAATTATCCACACTCTGTCTGACTTTGTGGTAATCATTTATACTTTTTTTGTACTTTGTGGTAATTAATCACGCTTTGTCAGACTTTGTTTTAATTATCCACACTCTGTCGGACTTTGTATTAATTATTCATACTTTGTCGGATTTTGTGGTAATTGGTCACACTTTGTCGGACTTTGTGGTAATCAGTCACACCCTGTCGAACTTTGTGGTAATTATTGACATCTTGTCGGACTTTGTGGTAATTTTATTCATACTTTGTCGGACTATGTGTTAATTAGTCACACCCGGTCGGACTTTGTTGTTATTAGTCACGCCTTGTCGGACTTCGTGGTAATTAGTCACACTTTTTCGGCATTTGTGGTAATTTGACTTTGTGATAATTCGTCCCACTTTGTTGGGCTTTGTGGTAATTAGTCACCGTGTCGGACTTTGTATTAATTAATCACACTTTCTCAGACTTTGTGGCAATTAGTCACACTTTGTCGAACTTTGTGGTGATTAGTCACACTCTGTCGGACTTTGTGGTTGTTAGGCTTTGAGATAATTAGTCAAAATGTATTGGGCTTTGTGGTATTTAGTCAAACTTTGTTGGACTTGGTGGTAGTTAATGCTTTGTGGGACTTTGTGGTAATTTTTGAGAGGGGGGGTAATAAGTCAGAATTTGTGGGACTTTGTGGTAATTTGTCACACCCTGACAGCATTTGTGGTACTTGATCAGACCTTATCGGACTTTGTAGTAAATAGTCACGTGGTATAGTCACACTTCGTCTGGCTTTGCGGGAATTAGTCAAATCTGGTCATAATGGATGTGACATCGTTTCCTTGAAATTATACGAATGCAGTAAAATTAATGCAAGACATGACTTAAACTCCAAATAGTTGATGTACTTCCTGGTCCACAGCTTTCATTACAGACTTGGAGTTTCCATCAATAATATCTTTCGAACACTCTAGGTAAGATAAACCAGATGATTTTTCTCGTTTTCCTTCTCGTGTTAATTCTTGTTCTGTTGAAAAATAATTAGTGCAGTCATCTTTTGTGAATGAGCAATATATTCCATACCTCTTGACTCCGAGAGGATGTCGGTACAATGAACAAGGAACACCCACCATTTCTTTAGCAGGATATCTTTTCAGGTCTGTTTGGGTGAATGACAATGTTTCTATCGAAACACAGGGACCTTTCTAACACAGGGACCTTTCCCGACCTTTCCCTCTCTCCAGAATTAACCATTGACCCACCGATACCTAAAAGAACCTTTGTTTGATGGGATTATTTTCATTCGATCTTCTGTAATTTGGGGAAATACTGTTGACTTCCAAGTGATCAAACATCGTTCGACACTTTTATCGCACTGTAGTCCCTCCAAATCTCCCCATCCATGGATTGTTGAATACAAATTCAAAATTCCAACTTGAAATGGCAAAATTTGCATTGCTACATGTAAAATTAGAAGTTTCTCAATAAAAACTGTTTGCGAAATGGAAAACAATTACTACGAATTTTCATTTATTAAAATAGGTTACTGACAGTAAGACGATAGCACCGATGTATCTTTCCAATAACCAGATACATAGCTGCTGATTCTTCTTTGAAAGACCTCGCGGACTTAACGTTATATGAACCATGTATGATGGAATTTGCAGCATAGTCATTGCATGTCCGAATTCATCAATATTTTGTTAATCGAATCGCCGTCGTTCCCTCGGTTATGCTATACCAAATAAAATCTGCCATACGCCCACATATTGACATATAGACAACTATAGATGCAGCAGTAGAAATATCAACAGTATTCATACTTTCCTCTTATCAATGAATTTTTGTATGCACTCTCTCATGTGCGCATTTTCGACATCAATTATCGTCCCAAAACAGGTTCATTTCTGTTTTAAGAAGTTTCCCTTCAACTCCGAGCTATATAGGTAACGATCTACGCTGTCTCGTATACAGGAACGACGATACAATATATTTATTCTAGTAAAATTAGCTAGTTTCTCCAATTCTATTAGTATAACAGATTCAATTGACTGCTGTAATTTTTCTATAACCAAAGATCTGATAATCGATTAATAAAAAGAAGAAATGGAGAGTTATACATAGATAATTGTAACCATAAACTGTCCCTGTATACTTTCCCAACAAAGGAATATATTGTTGCGCGCATGTCTATTTCAAACCCTCCCCTCTTCCCGCCCCAATATCACCACCAAACCGCAAAACTTTTCTTCATCAGACTGATTTCGTTCAGTGGAGGCATATCATGAGTGTGAGTTATATCAAAGGTGTGATGTGACAGGTCATCTGTACGGTACCTGTAAATATAATAAGCTTGTTTATGTGTAGTTCTTATTGCCAAAACCTTAAGGCACAGTAGTTAATTGGCGATCAGCTGTTATAAGAAGGTCACGTTAATTCGAAAATTATCACAAAATTTATAACTAAATAGATTTATTTGGAGTTGACAGTTGGTGTTAAAAGTCTACAATATAGCGACAATGGAGTTAGACCGTGTCACAATTGACTCATGCAGGAAATTAATGCAAACTGTCGCGACAGTAAAAATAACTATAGTTCAATTGACCATTCAACACGTGCACGGCATTTCGTTAATTTATCGCCTAACTCACTTCCAACTGAACCGTCTGGAGGAATATTGATCATGATTTACATAAAGAATATCCAGAATTTTATTTTGTAACGGAATGACCGGTATTTTGTAAAACTGGAATAGCGGTATTCCTTATCAAAAGTTTCACCCCTATTTCCTCCACATCTGTTTAAGTGAAGAATAAAATGCACATTGGACCTGTGAATCATTATCATTATGAGTTGATTCTTTTGTATGTTTTCTGAAGCACTTAGTTCGAGTGTATAATTTCATGTTTTAACCCTATTTACGAGACCTGGGTAAACAGTAACATTTTAGGTGTACCACAGACTGACTCGAAAGGCGGGGGGGGGGGGAGGGAGGGGATTCATAGGTTGCTAAATTATAATATCACTATGACAACCTCTTGTTTAAAGGTGGTTCTGAAGGATTGATTCTTGTATCTTAAATCTTGACTTTCTCTCCCTATAAATATCTTAATGTTATCTTAAGCATGAGGAAGGTATACAATATGTTTCGCGCATTGGTTTTTTATCCAAAAATTGTATTCGTTCCTCTGCTAAAATTGGGTTAACTCAGTCGTGCCTTCACAAGTTACCGAACATCGAATGTTTTGCTGGGCGTTCATTTGAGTGGGAATTGCGCAAATATACAGGAACATATATGTCCGATATTGATATATCCCAAACTCATAAGATTTTATTATATATGATATGTGGTAATATGTTGTCTTTCTTTCTGGTAAGACTTCCACATAAAAGGCTAACGTGTGTCGGATCTCAATCCATCAAAATGCAAAATGTAAAAATAAATATAGTATACATGTACACCACAGGCGGGAACATATTACTTCGAATAACCCTTTCATGTCATTGATAGCATTTGTTGCCGTGGACAATACTCATAACAGTCAGGAATGTTTTGGTCAAACTAGAATTTGACGTATCACGACGGACTCATGAATAGTTAGTAAAATACCACGAGAGACTCACATCAAATATTTTGATTGGCTGCAGCTAATCAAAATATTTGATTTGAGTCTCTCGTGGTGTTTTGAGATACTGAGAACATCTTTTCACCAAGGAACCAATTTTGAAGATCTTTTCTGTGACGTGAGAGATTTAATTCGAAATGATTTAAGAGCAATGGTGTGTTAAATAAATTTTAATGTAAATACCAGTTATTTAATACGTTTTATCTTACGTTGATAGACTTGTGGATTGGTAACGTCCTTATAGATAGATCTGTATATTGCCTGCAGCTATAGCTGAAATATTGCTGAACGTCACGTTAAAGGAACTCGTACGTTAGGATGCACAAACCGCCCCAGCCAGCAGTCCATTCACAACGGACCACATGACTCCTATGGAATTGAACAGATCCAGAGTTACTGCCGGGACCACGGTGTGTAAGGCCAAGCAGTTTTTACTCGTGGATTTACATCCTTTTTCTGCCGAAATAAATTGATGTTAAGTGATATTCGCCCGCCTTCTCTGTTACTTTAATTATTTTACTTAAAAGAAAATAGATTTTATTCGCCAATTTCCGCGATGTCATGTTTTTGGAGTGTACAATAATTATAACCTACTATGCATCTGCATCTATCTTACCTTGCATCAATTCGTAATATTCGCCTAATATTATATCTTGACACACAAAAAAAAAAAGATATTTCCAATCATTCTTTCCACAAAGAAATATTCACAAATATGTTGTAATCATGATACGAAATAAAAAAAAATGCATTAAATTGTTGAAAAATTTATAAAGGATATAGGGATTCGAACCAGCAGACCATTTCAATCAAAACAGATACAATCCTCTCGACTCTATCCATTCGGCCATACCGTACTCTCACTTGTAAATTTGCTTCAATTATCGTATTTGAAAATGAGGACCATATCACGAAAACAACATTTCATAAAGTTTTAATTTTTTATATGAAGATAAACGATAACCAAAATGAAGTTTACTGGATAGCTGTGGATTCAGAAGTGCTTTATTACGTATAAATATATTTGTGGTTATAGTTTATCTTCATATGTTTACAGAGAGGTAAACGCGGCTTTTCCAACCCCAAACTGTCAATTTTATACAAACCTACCACGTTGAAGAGTTATTGTTAAAAAACTATGTCTCTCATGCTCCCAATATTTCAAAGAGAGTCTAACAAAATGACATAGTTCATTCATATCATATTTAATGTTTCATTTTTTAACTTCAACCGTACCTCATCTGGGGAGGTTTGTCCATCTAAACGTACCAGGTCCTTTAATTCTCTCTCGTTAAAATTCAATTCTATATCCCATACAACTCAATTCTAGAACTGTAACTGCAGGAATTCAATTTCTGAATTTATAAATCAAATTTCGCATATATTTCTATAGTCAGTATATGTGTATATCGATCTCTATCCCATTCGGGAATATATTTGCCTAGGTAAAGTCATTCTGTAGGTGATTGATGTGCAAAAACAGTGACCTTAGATTTAGCATCTACACCTGTCCGGTTAAATACCCAATATCTGTTGAGATTGACTGGGTTCACACATATGAGATTTAGTGGGGATATTGTATTATGAAGGAACTTAATTGGGTATGTATACTGCTTAATTCCTGAGACCCTCGGGCAGTGAAATATAATTCGCCTCCATCCAAGTGTTAGATACAGACTTGTTCGTTGAAATCCATACATGTGTACAGAACAGAAACAAAATATTATGTCATTGTAGTGAAGAACCTTTTTCCTGATCGGACAAGAATAACATAAAAGACAATTTATGGGGGTTCTCGATTGTTTGAATGAGAGGGACTGTGTTCAAGAACTGCGAAACCACGGGGAAACTCACTTCCTCTCTCCCAGTGTAGTTCTTATACAGATATTATACGGTTGCGGATATATCACCAAGAACAATGCATCTGGCCAGGTATTTCCCGTGGGTATTCTAATCACTCCTCTGTGTTAAAACAAGTGTACCGACATTATACAACCAGCTCAAAACTGACTTGAAGCTCCATCCCTCATGCTCCACATACACTGGAAGAAGGTGTGACGTTTATCCCACTCCAAGTGATGATCAACATCTTACGACGCTCACTAATTCCAGACGTCAAATCCAAATTCAAAATACAAATGTCAAAAAGATATTTTATATAACTGAATATCGTATAATTATGTCATGATTACTTTTTTCTCTCACCAAGGTCCAGTATGATGCAGTTCTTCGATCCTTCTCGTCATTGATGAGAATGATGTAAATCAGTCATTTTCATAAAAGACGTTTATTGGTTATCGATGGAAGCATAAATGTTCCTTCTTGTGTTACTCTCGACACCCTAGTTTTGGAGAATAAAAGTACCGAGAATAAATTATACTGAGAATAAATTAGTCAACGTAACCAGCGTCAATAATGGAGCACTGTTCGCCAGTGAAAGTCCGTCTCGATAGTTTGATATTCAATCCTGTCGACATCCAGTCACGAGGTTGAATAACTTCAACTCGATTGTACTTAGATTTCTCTTCTGCACCTGACCAATTAAATATCGTCAATATCTGTTGAGATTTGATTTGACTGGGTTCGCGCAGGTGAGATTTAGTGGGATTATTGTGAAGGAACTTGGGTGTGCATACTTCATTCGCGATACCCTGTACATTGAAATATTTCTTTCCATGTAAGTGTTATATATACCGACTTGTTCCATTTAATCCATGCGCCTGAACACAAACAAATACCATTATGGCGGAGAGACTTTTCCTGATAGGACAAGAATAACATAAAAGACGATTTATGGGGCTCCTTGATTGTTTTAATGAGTGGACTGCATTGAAGGATTGCAAAACTACGCAAACTCACTTTCTGTCTCTCATTTTAGTGCTTATACATCGAATTATCACAAAATTTACAACTAAATAGATTTATTTGGAGTTGGCATTTGGTGTTAAAAGTCTACACTATAGCGACAATGGGTTAGACCGTGTCACCATTGACTCATGCAGGAAATTAATGCAAACTGACGCGACAGTAAAAATAACTAGTAGTTTGAAGGTGTTATAGTTTGGCGTGGTACTAATTCAATTGATCATTTGACACGTGCCCGGCATTTCGTTAATTTATCCCCTAAGTCACTTCCACCTGAACCGCCTTGCATACTCACTTCCTCTCTCCCAGTGTAGTTCTAAAACATATATTATATGGTTGCGGATATATCACCAAAAACAATGCATCTGGCCAGGTATTTCCCGTGGGTATTATAATCACTCCTCTGTGTTAAAACAAGTGTACCGACATTATACAACCAGCTCAAAACTGACTTGAAGCTCCATCCCTCATGCTCCACATACACTGGAAGATGGTGTGTGACGTGATGGCCAACATCTTTCAACACTCACTCATTCCAGATGTCACATCCAAATTCAAAATACAAATGTCAAAAAGATATTTTATATAAATGAAGATCATATAATTAAGCCATGATTACTATTTTCTCGCACCAAGGTCCAGTATGACGCAGTTCTTCGATCCTTCTCGTCACTTGGTGAGAACGATGTAAATAACTCATTTTCATTAAAGACGTTCATTGGTTATCGATGGAAGCAATAAATGTTCCTTCTTGTGTTACTCTCGACTGATCGGACAAGAATAACATCAAAGACGATTTATGGGGTTTCTTGATTGTTTTAATGAATGGACTGTATTGAAGGACTGCGAAACCACGGGAAACTCACTTCTTCTCTCTCAATGTAGTTTTTATATATATTGCGGATATGTCATCAAGAACAATGTATATATATAGCCAGGTATTTCCCGTGGATATTCTAATTACTCTTCTTCTTACTGCTTTCTCCCAATGTAGTTCTTACACAAATAACTTACCGTTACAGGTAAGGTACAGGTACACCAATAACAATGAATCTGTCTGTATTACTCATGGATATTCTAATCACTGCACTATTCTAAAACAAGTGTACCGACATGAACCGGTTCAAAACGGATCTCATGCTGTATTACGCAGACTTCATTTACACACAGTCAGAAGGGGTTTTCTATTGCTCTTCTATTTGTGAGGACAAAATTTGATTTCTTCAGTTTTTCCAATCATATATCGATTTAATATTAAGGCAGATATGGTGATATTGAAAATATGAATTAGTTTTGGTGAAAGGTGTCATATTTCGGATATTTAACTAGAATGTAAATGAAAAAGCAAAAATCAGAGGAAGGCCCAACTTCAAATGTCCGTCGATGCTCTTTCACGTCAATATTGAGAGTTAGTTTCTGAATGGAACACGGATTTTCGTGCAGAATGGGGAGAACCACAATTTTGGCTTCACAAATGGAACATCTTTTCTTTTTTTCGGATAAACGCCACAACTTTGATTAGCAATAAACCATTCCAGGGGAGAAAACCTTATAGATACAGTTACCATGATCTGTAAATGTGATTGGTTTGATTTCTCGTATCGATTTAAACGTACTATATTGAAATCATTGTTTTAATGCCGTGTCCAATGTCACGGTCCAGATATACATATTTACACATTATACATCGTTATGCCTTTCATCTGTATATATCCATAATCATTGTTTTTAATGTTTTAATTCGCAAGAGGACCACTTGAAAATCACAATTCATTTGTGTGAAATGCCAACCTCTTTTAAATAAAGCTATTATTATTATTATAAATGGCCCACAAAACAAGAGTTTTGGGAGGATGGGGGTCGTTTTAGGGTGATCTGTAATAACCCCATGTTTTATATAAACTATTTATATGTGGTTGTGGTTATACATTTCTCGATGTCCATAAGCTCATAAGCCCTAGAGTTGCCTCAATTTGGTCTTTCCGTGAAGTCCAAGTGTTGCATCAATTTGGTCTCTTCATAAGTCCATGATTTTCATCAATCCTGAGTGGAATTCATAAGTCCAAGAGTTTTATTAATTTGGACTCTTAATTAATCCATGAGTTACATCAATTTTGACTCTTCGGAAGTCCAAATGTTCCATCAGCTTGGCCTCTTCATAAGTCCAAGAGTTGCATCAGTTTGGACTATTCATAGGTCCAAGAGTTACATCAAATTGGACTATTCATATATAGGTCCAAGAGTTGCATGAATTTGGACTATTCATAAGTCCATGATTTTCATCAATCCTGAGTGGAATTGATAAGTCCAAGAGTTTTATTAATTTGGACTCTTAATTAATTCATGAGTTACATCAATTTTGACTCTTCGGAAGTCCAAATGTTCCATCAGCTTGGCCTCTTCATAAGTCCAAGAGTTGCATCAGTTTGGACTATTCATAGGTCCAAGAGTTACATCAAATTGGACTATTCATATATAGGTCCAAGAGTTGCATGAATTTGGACTATTCATAGGTCCAAAAGTTGCATCAATTTGGACTTATTGTAAGCCCAATTGTTGTATCAATTTAAACTTTTCACAAGCCCAAGACTTGCATCAGTTTGGACTCTTCATAAGTCCAAGAATTGCATCAAGTTGAACTCTTCATAGATCTAAAAGTTGCACCAAGTAGACCTCTGCATGCATAGGTCAAGTTGGACTCTTCATGAATACAAGAGTTGCATATCAATAGCATAAATAGTATGTTCAGATTAGGTTCTACTATTTACTGTCTTTCTCTCAATTGAGCAATATTCCTCATGCCACATTTCTCCTTCTAGAAATAGTTTTTTTGTTTTGTTTTTGTTTTTTCTCGAGAAAACTTGAATATCAGTATGCATATAGAGATGCCATAAACACAGAGTTGTTACATAGTTGAAGTGATGATACACTGCGTCCAGAGTATAAAAGTCCCTAAATATGCTGCCATTCAAAAGTCATTTGATCTCTGTCGCCTATATAATCAAAGAACGGATGTTCAATGAAGGAAGAGGAAATAGACGAATTAAACGTCTTGCATCTTAGCTTTCTAAGGGCATTTCACGTTTCACTTAACACTACCCTTAGATTTTCGCTGTGATTCGGCATGTATTTCACACGGCGCCATCTATCTAGAGGGAGATAATCCAGTTCGAAAGTTGTTCCCAAAGCATGAGGTCAAATGTCGGCCCCATTTAAACTAGCCAATGAAATTATCTGTATTCAAATATTTCTCACACATGCAAACATGTCAGTTTCACGAGGCGCAAGACTGGGGGAGTCTACGCGAGACCAAAACGAAGTTGTGCAAATTAGCTATTTTATTTCTCACTCTAGTGGAGCATGCTTCTTTGTTTATCTTAAGAAACAAACGGCCTAACATATTTGAAAACAAAATAAAATCGGCGGCAGACCACAGGAAAATGATATGGTTTTTATTTTGTGATGGGGGCACTTCGAGGCCCACCATGGGATCATTTCAATCGATCGCTTTCTGGAGGTGTGTCTTCGTTGTATGAATGTGATTGCACCGATGTCGGATGTAACGGGACCAGTCGGATGTGACCATTTGGGAAACGCCCTATTACACTCAGATAGCACCCGTTACCGCATGGCTACGAGATCGTGCCATGCGTTCGGATGATGACGTCTTGAGGGTGTACAATGACCGAGGTCCGATAATATAGATCAGTTCTTCAGATTTTTTGAATACCCCCTTTAACTTGTATCGCTGTCGTGCAGGTGGGTCGATTGAGATCTTCATAAACAAATAACAGATAAATCACTTACAGGGATGAATTAAATCTTTTGTCGATACTCATTGACCATGTTATTTATGCACATCAATCTTTAGTGATCTTTGTATTTGACACATCACCAAACTGTACGCTTACAAATCCGCACAGCCTTTTCATGAAAATAAATTTCTGTGTTAAACAAACCACAGATGTTCGCTATAAATTTAGAGTATCTTTGATCATTTTATTGGTCACGGTATATATCAATACTCCCCTCCCCCACCCCCTCCCCGAATACTTGCCATGCAACCCTACTGGGTTGAGTTACATTCAACTTCGCTACTCTACTTGGCCTACTTCGACTCGGCCATACAGGGTACTGAAGCAAAATCATGATAAGAAATGTAGAAAAATCATTCTTTCGAAGAGACAACAGATAATATCAACGTGTATATTATATCTTCATTAAGGTTCCGGGTGGTATGCGTTCTCGCATACAGAGAGTTAGCAACTGATGCACAGACACACAGACATACAAACACTGATCTTATCTGCCCCGCCCAGTGGCATTTTTACACGCATAAACCACGGATGTGTACACATCTAGTACATCCTCGGACAGAGAAAGCTACAAAGCGTGAAATAAGTTCAAATTGGTGTTAGGAAGTGTAGGCCTATTTATATACATGGAGGTGTTCGTGTCTGTGTGTGGAATAGTGGACTGAATTCTCCCATCTCAATGAGGGAAACAACAGTGTCCCCAGTACTGTGAACTCTTCATGAATGAGTCTGTGTTTGTTCGTTTGTGATGTCTTCCACTTTAAGTTTCCAACTCTTCTGTATAAATAGATAAATAAATACTAGTAGCCTAAACTTGCGGAAGAGTTTATTACATTGAAGTATATTTCGTGCCATAGGGGTCTCGCCGCTGGTGTTCGTATTTAGTGCGGTGCAAGTTTCGGTTACAATATACCGATCGACCGGTTGGTTGAATGTTTATTTTTGTTTGCAATTTTGTAGTATATGTAAAATACATAGGTTTTCAACAAAACGTAATCTAGGACAAAGTTTGGTAAAATCCGGAATCTATTGTGACGTGGTTACCGAAAATGGCATCGACTTAGTCATATAGGCGTTGACTCCATGCGTAATGAAAAAATAAAAAATGCTGGTGACATAACCCATTTAAACTTACATAATATGTATACCATGCGAAATTTCACGATATGTCGTTGTTTGCCTAATATAGCATTCAAGCTTGGAGTGCCAAAATAATGTCAAATGTAATATGTCCAAGCTGTGAATGGCTAGGACTGTCCCGATCAGATACGGGTTGAACAAAACTAGTCGAGCTCCCCGCCCATATGACTTGTCTCGACAGATCGAATACCTGGGCTGTGATCTCTGACAGTTCAATATCTGTCAGACAGGTGCGATTGATAATATAGATAAAATATAGATAAAATAAATCATTCATACAGTGTTTAATTAAATGAAATAATAAATACACATAACGAAGCTATAAAATAGGGGAGGTTGGTATTTTTTTGTCAATACGTAATATCTAAACAAGTAATAATATACATACAGACTAAATAAAACTGTGTTTAATTCAACTAATGCGTGAAATTATTCAAATTATTGATATGCTTATTAAATAGATAAAATTTAAACATAAGTATAATCGATATGTTGGCATAATATCAAGCACGAGATGCAATCTGTATATTTCAGAAAAATTCAGCATATTCATAAGAATATCAAAGACTGTACGCCATACCAGACGAGTATAATTTCTATTTATCGGTCGTATATAATAAATACTATAGTGCAAATACAAAATATGCAAATAAGGCAACCGGAAAAGAAATTGCTTCTGGTGTTCTTTATTTAGACGACTTTGAACTTGGTCATTATGTCTATATTAAATTACAGAATAAAAATACAAAAAGAAATGGTACGTATTGAAAGAATGTTCAATTGTTCAAAAGACCTTAAATAGGAATTAAGTCTTCAGGAACGTCCCTTAATCTAAACCACAGAATATAAATGGCCACGTGCATCTGAATGTAACGCATTAAGATTAATAATTGGTGAGACAATCGAGAAGAACAGGTTGATTTTCCATTTACAGCTTGTCCCGAACTGAATGAGCCTATTTGTACGTATTTCCTCGGATTATATATTTAAATGTGCGAAAAATCGTTTGCATAAGCCCCCGAGAGAGGCCCCCAAGCGAGACGGTATAGTAAAGGTTCCTTTATAGTGGTATACAGGTCTTGCAAGTTACAACAGCCATTCAAGCGCTCCAACACCCACTGTGGATACCAGGACCGACGAGCGACTCGTCAATTGACATAAGACTCGGCCGTATATCAGGACGTCAGTCTCGTCTCACCTGCCATAACCGAGCAACTCGTCAACACAGACGTCTCATTTGAGCTTCGAGGTAGAAATACACGAAGTGGGAGAGATTTTTTTACCTGTTATGTTGAAAGGATTTGTTGAGAGATAAACGCTGACATATTCGTGCTCTTCTATATAGCTCAATCTGGGTGAGTGGATTTTGTGGCAGCGCAATGTTTATAACGTATATTTACCGTTACATACACAGTTTATCACGATATACAAATATCTGTATCATGGTTATGGTATAAGGCATACCTGGAGATTACAAATTTAGTCATTCATCTCACTGGTTCGCGGTCAGGTGTGATTTCCAGTGCAAGTTTCATGGAAACATCAGCTGACGGACCGTGTTTGAGCGTATGAGCGCTGGACGTTTAGCCAAATTGACTTTAATATTAAGTGACTCAAGCCGACTGAAGTTTAACCTTGACTCGTTGGATACCTGGTGATCAACCAAGGAGAGATCGAAGTTAAAGATCGATAACCCGAATTAACGGTAGCCTCAGCCTAGCTTTGCTAATTTCGCCCCCGTGTCCCGATCAAGGTCGTATAGGTGAGCTGTATCCACTTTAGCGCTAACAGGGACTCTGTGTGCTTATACATTTGAAGGGCTGGGGAAATCAAAGAGATCTAAAGAGTTCAGCGTTGCGTGTTATGAATTTGCGGGGAAATCTTTCTTAACCTTACAGCTGGCACAGGGCGGAATCGTGCAATAGAGATTTCAACAAAGTAGCAGACGACAGTTTGTTAGAGAGGAACGATCGGGATATACGGATACCGAGACTTAACTACTTGGCAAATTTTCTACATGCAGCTTTAAGAAAAGACAAGGATTCGTGTTCTGTATAGTATATTCTTTTTTTATTTCTATAGCTACAAAGCAAGACTACAGATCCAGATACGGTAGATTTCAGTGAGCAATGAGCGACAATGCAAGCGATATTTGAGAACCCAAGAGTGGAAACTTTTTCATTGAAATCCAGTCCAGGAGGATTCAACATGGGTCAACATCATCGCCCGATTACGAGAAGGAGATCGTTGAAAGATTTACCTGGAGGAATCCGAGTACCAGTATTGAAAAAATCGGATAGATTAAAGTCCAAACTCGAAGCCAGTCTTGCCGGGCTACAAGAATTACAGGCACTGAGAGAAAAACATCAGTTATTAGTGACTCAGGCCAAAACCTCTCTACAAAAGTCTCAGGAGAGTTGGTCGTCTGCTTTTACGGATTCCCCGGAACCACAGGAAGAGGTAAGCTTATCTCTACATGGGTCTAAATGATGTTCCACCAAATCTGATATTCAGTACCGTAAAGTCGGAAGTCTTCTCAGCAAGAGCCAACTTAAACGTTTAAACTAAACTTAAAGGGCATAAAGTTTCATCACAACTGATGGAAAGGTATCGTTTATCCTTGTTGACAAACGTTATTATTATATATATATATTAAAACATGATACTAAATGATGTCACACTATGCAGTTGCCTGGATTGTTATTACAATGCAATGGGCTGGATAGTTCTCACATCATGCAGTTATCACATTACTGGGTAGTTATCATACTCTTTACCCACATGCTTGTATAGTTATCAGATCCTGCAACCGTTACCTACATGGTTGGGCAGTTATCACATAATGTAGTCATTACCCTCATGGCTACGCAACATGGACATTATCCACATGGCTGGACAGTTATCACATTCTGCCGTCATAACCCATACATGGTTGAACAGTTGTCACATTCTGCATTTTTCCCACAAGGCTGGACAGCTATCACACTCTCCAATCATTACCCACAGGACTGGACAGTTATCACATTCTGCATTTTTCCCACACGGCTGGACAGTTATCCCATTCTGCAATCATTACCCACAAGGCTGGACAGCTATCACATTCTGCAATCATTACCCACAGGACTGGAAAGTTACCACATTCTGCATTTTTCCCACACGGCTGGACAGTTATCACATTGTGCATTTTTCTCACACGGCTGGACAGTTATCACATTGTGCAATCATTACCCACAAGACTGATCAGTTATCTCATTCTGCAGTCATTACCCACATAGCTGGACAGTTATCACATTGTGCATTTTTCCCACACGGCTGGACAGTTATCACATTGTGCAATCATTACCCACAAGACTGAACAGTTATCTCATTCTGCAGTCATTACCCACATAGCTGGACAGTTATCACATTCTGCATTTTCCCCACACGGCTGGACAGTTATCAAATTGTGCAATCATTACCCACAAGACTGAACAGTTATCTCATTCTGCAGTCATTAACCACATAGCTGGACAGTTATCACATTCTGCAGTCATCACCTAAATATGGTTGTACAGTTATCACATCCTGCAGTCATCAACAACATGGCTGGACAGTTCTCACATGTAGTGTGATAATATCTCATGGCTGGATACTTATCACCTTTTACATGTAACTGAGAGTTATCACATGTAGCTGATAATATCCCATGGCTGGATAGTTACCACATTATACAGGTGACTCGAGAGTTATCACATGTAGCTGATAATATCCCATGGCTGGATAGTTATCACATTATACAGGTGACTCGAGAGTTATCACATGCATCCATTGTTCGTTATACCGGGCACTGATGGGCTTGAATAGCGTCGTAGAGATTTACAAGCATTCTTGGATCATGTTAGCGATATTTTCCTGGGGCATAAATGCACAACCGAAATTTGTATTTTAATATCCCAAATACTGTAAAATATGTCATTGTAGTGAATATATTGAAATGTGCAGGGTTCCCCATCTTCGTTGCACCAAACCAATTTCTACGTTCCCACTTCGAACTTCGAACTGGTTACAGTGCATGTGTATCAGAAGCTACAAATGTACAGCTCAGACAGGTATCCTGTATATAGTTTTAATATTGGATTGTCCTTGGTATTTGACCCCCACCCCTATCTCAGTCACACGAGCTCATGACCCCGTAAACTGCTAAACTTTCTCGAGACCAGACTTGTTCAATAGACTTCAGGGCCAAGTGGCTGTCAATGATCGGTAAGAATGGCGAATGTCCGCATGCGTGAAAATGGTCAACGCTTGATATAATAAATAATGTAAGAATTTATTATCTGCTCATTGTAATTTGGGAAATTCAATATACAGAAAACAAGAATTGCTTAAAGATATAGGGTATAGGTAACATTAGGTAATATTGTATAATCATTGGCGACCATCATTACACCCATACCACTGAATCTACACCACCCCACCCCACCGCTTGATAAACCCCCGCCTATAGGTTGCTGTTAAATGCAAACCGATGAATCACATGCGGATAAATCAGTTATTTACTTGTCCACACAGCGAAATGTTTACCCCCAATACCAGCGTAGTTCAAAACTTTTTCATTTTTACTGTCGATTAATAGGTCGAAACGACCCGATAATACATCCTCCTTCTTTTTTATCTGATAGGTGCAATATTTAAAGAGGTCACCTTGATATTTAGCGTATAGATTCCAAAGTCACCATAACAGATCAGAATTTATGACTGTGTATATAATAAAATAGACTCGTCACTGGACCTTAACTAAGCCTGCACGTGCGATCTTATATTGTCAATTTTTACATGTGTTTATAGGCCCAATCATCTCTCTCTCTTGGTTGCTATATTGATATAAAATGTTTGCCCTCGCCTCCGGTCGATATATTGATCAAATATTGCCATAACATAAATAACGCCTGTTTGGATTCCACATTGATCTACTGTTTGCGTTGTGATATTAAAGTCGTAAGAGTATGTATCTATAATGTCAAATATTAACCCATCTTAACAATTACAGGCGACATTCGGATCGCTCTGTCGTGATATGACTGAAAAAAAAAAATGTTGAAAGCCACGTTAAATCATATTCACTCACTCCGAACAAATTGTTAAAGTAGTTATAGCGAGCTCACTGTTTTATTCGTATAGCGGTGAGCATTGTTTAGTTTAGTTGTTTTTTCATGCTATTCTGCTTTCGGTATTTATTTACCGCTATTAAGTATAATTAATACATCATTGATGTACATGTATACTTGGGCATATGGGTATTTATATATCATTAGTCCCAAATATGTGGTCAAGCAAAACCAAGGGTATACGGTTTGACAATATACGGAAGACAACACGTAGGGTTCGAATGCGAATCCAAGCTTCCATAGTAACGTTAACGCTGTGTCGAGTCCTCGGAATTTCACACACCAACAGTAAAGTTCGCCGAGAATTCAGTCATGGTTAATTGTATTTACACTTTATTACAGACTAAAAACTTGTGTTTTCTCTAGCGTGTATAACGACACCCTCTTACTGTTAAATACGGCAAATGAGTTCAATTATTAACGGTCCCTGCAGAGAAGGTATTGTATCCTCCCTAACTGCCAGTGCAACATTCACCTGACAGTATACTATTTGATGTTATATGTACAGAGAAAGAGGCATGAGATAACACTGGTGCCATTCAAAGAATAAAATAAATATGTCTAGAATTTATCAACGGGTAATTTGACAATTTCAATCTCTTCAATATATTGTCAGTATAGAATTAATCCTTTAAAGTGTATTCCTTACATTGAAACTGCTTTAAAATCGTTTACCGAGAGCTGTCGCTAAGTTCAACAATCCAGCCTACAGTGGCTTGATCCTTCAGGCCTTCTGAGAGGTTTACCCGCTACTCAAGTTAGATTTCCACGTGTGGAACTTCTAAATATCAAGCATACGGACAGGGATACGATCTCCGTCAATCCCTTTATATGTCTCTCATTGCCCCATCATCATCTGTGTAGGGGCCGACCAGCTTTTCCAGAGATTTACAATTCATTTTTTCATATAATAAACAAACGAATATAATCCACTCAGTCACGTTCAGCAAGCCACGTTTTAGACCAACGTATCACGACTCGATCAAAACTGGTCAAACTCCCTTCCCACCCTGTGTCAATATTACATATTATATAAGCAAATTATCTTTATTCAGGAGACAATGCAAATATATAAGGCACGTGTCCATGGTGTTAGCATGGCTAAAAATAAAACAGTGGTATTGGTATAGCTTCATAGAAAACTGGATTTTATACGTATCGTATTAAGATGTATAATAACGAGAGATTATCAAAAATAGAATATTTTATAAACGGGTTAAATAGTGTTGTAATAATATGAAATGTTGGGGTTTCGCGGCAGCTCCATTTGTGAATATAAAGTCTGAATTATCCGATCACGATTTTGATCGGTTGAAACACAGCGTTAGCTTCAATCTGAATTGTCCAGCTTTTTGTGTATCAAGTCGTGAATTTAATATCGTATGGTGATTTACTGCATGGTACCTATATCTGGGATACAATATGAGTGAGTGAGTGAATAGGATTTAACGTCGCCAATATGGATATGACAGTGGGTACCTTACCTATAAACAGACAGAAGATATAAAGAGAAATCATAACAAGTTCACCGTTGATGAAAATGATAATGCATTTGCTCAGCGGAATGGTGCATGCATAAATACAGAACAATCACCCACACAACGGAAAACAATCACCGACGGTTCGCTCTGAGACTGTTACGGAAAAGACGCGTGTTTCTTCTATGGTATCACTTCGTTACGCAGTAATTCGTCGATTGGGAAGTTTGGTATACAATTCCAGTAAGATTCAGTCGTTTCTAAAAGTCGAAATGTTATATATGTTTATTTGAAGTTGTCTTACATAACGGATTTGCCCACTTACGGTTTGATTGTGATTGTTCATGCGCACACCCTGAGATAGTAAACATGTATACCGTAGTGTAGGCGTGGCTTAGGTATATTGTAGCACTAAAGATCTTACGATCGTATTTATATATATAAGCCAGCAATGTAAAAGCGGGGATTTTTAAAACGATAAATTTTTAATACTTTTTAAAAGTTAAGACGATCAAAGAAATAAATTACTGCAGTCATTTTACCGTTTGCTGTTATTTTTGTTTTTCTTCAAAATTCCCACGATCACAGAAGGAGGACAATGGTACGATTATACTAACAAATGCTATTTTAGTTTAGTCTGTACGTGTTTGCTTCGCGGTTTCGGTGGTTCAGCGCAGGTGATTAATTTAAGTAACAATCTGTAACCATCAGTGAACTGTCAGCACTATAGCTGGGAGATTTAGCCCACAGCAACAATCGTGAGTGAACAGTTCATCAGATTATTAATCAAAAGCTCATTAAAGCAATCACCGATCAGATTTCTGCAGATCGATCACCATCTAGTTACTCGTTTTTATCTGCTATTAATTGTGAGTTTATTAATGGGCCTTGCATTAAGTGAGATGATGTAGTTAAACACGGTTTCTTTCTGGTATGTGTGCCTTAATGTTATTAAATACGTAAATGCATCTCTCACACGAGTTATATTAGACATGCATGCACCTGTATTCTAATAAAAAAAATACCCCTCCCCCGCTTCTCTTCCACCCTCCTTACTTTTCTGCAGGGCTGACAAAGTATACGTATCTTCAATATGTCGACGGATGCATATATCAGTATAGACAGTACACATATAAATAAAGTGCCTTTTATTATTTCTGTCCAACCGATAAAAATACAGCATGAAAATGAAAGCAATGTGATTTTTTTTAATTCGAGCTTCATAATATATCAACGTCGTACCGTTGTATGTCTTACTCTGACAAACTGAGAAGAGCCTCGGGCTATATAGCTTTAAGTTGGCTGTTTCGTTGCTACTTATGCGTTACATTTGCGTACCTTATGCTTTTTACCCATGGGGCCTGCTTTAGAATACCGCCAAGATAATATTTTCAAACAATCCACGAGTGGGGAAGAATTTACAGCCCTCTACTAATTTTCAGCTTTTGAGCGCTACTTAAATCCTTAGTGAACTACTCCTCCCATCACGCCGAAAGCGAGAGTCATTTCACAAGTTCCACAAAAGACCAGGTGTACATTTGGTTGATGTATTAACAGTTTTACCGCTGGTCTGACCATCGGGTAATCCTCTTATTGAATAAGTATACCGGTTTCGGTGATGATTGTCCAATCCACCTGTTACTTTGAGCGCTCCAACTTATTTTCTAACCCTTTAAGTACTAGCCGAGGTCAGTCACAGAGAGTACGGTGGCACCATACAACAAAATAATCTGAAGTTTTATCTGTTAAACCGAGTAAGAAATACTGAATTATTTCGTTCTGGTACTTTAGCAACTTGAGGGTAGATAGGGAGGTCAACAAGTTCTCAACCACCTTTAACCTGACACCATAATACATCGTAACATATATACGACACAGCTTTATTACAAAATATTCGGGAAATCTTTGCCTCTTGGGTGTTTACCGCACAAACTGTGGAGTAAACTATCCGGAATCGTTTGAAGATAATATAAGCGGTACCGATAAAAGAACACTTAATTAGGCGGTTAATCAGTTAATTCGTCGTGAAAATACAACTTAATGGATGTCCCTAAGATATACCGCACACAAATCGTGCAGATAATGTTTTCATGAATTATACAGGCAAAGATTTGGCGAAAGATCATTCCAAAGCGTTTCCACCTATTTAATAGAGTTCATTTCACACAACACGATGTCATGGTGCAGATTTAAGTAGAGTACACGTCTGTTTAAAATAACCGGGATTTAGCCTTACGTAAATGCGTCAACGAATGTCAAATTTGTACACAACTTCGCATTCAAAGCACGTTAATGTTTACCACCCAATTACGCGGGGATTTAACTTTTAATTTACTTCACAAAGGCATTTTTATAAGAATACACCTTTCGAATAACAAACTATCTGTGACGTATTACAGACATAAAATATCTACACGTAGCAAAACTATCCGTGCCGCCCAAATTATCAATCATCATTCATTAACTCTTTGAACACGTGGAACTTTTTCATCAAAATTTATCGTGGCGCGACATGCATGTTCAGGCAGATTTGATCAATGGAATGTCATTTATGCACCAGGGACATGACGATAATAAAAGATTTCAAATTGAAACGCTTATTGACTTTGGTGTAGCAAACATGATCATTTATTACTTTGATGACATTAATTTGTGTACTTCTCATATTGAAAGGTGTACTAAATATACCCCGATAACATATGGAAGCTACGAAGGGATTATGTGATTAGCTCGGCTTGTGATACACAAATAGCGTAAATGATTGTCGTTTTTAATCGTCTCAGCGAAAGACAAATGTAGATGTAAACTGGCATTAACATTTTTATAGCACGTTTCCTTTAAAATAAATGCAAATAACCAACATAAGGAGGTGTGGCGTTTACCCTACCTCCCCCACCCCTATATTATACGTTTGTGAAGCAAGAAATGAATTTCTTTAATCTGCACTCAAAAGTGTGTTTCATATAGAAATATAAAAAGTTTCATACACTAGATACTCACACAATCAGGAAAATGGGTGGTAGCTATCACAAAAAAGCGGCGACAACATCACCAATAAATGGTGATCAGTTGAACTATCGCCGTCACCATTTATTGACCATGAACTGAAATCTACCCTTCGCCAATAAATGTCAATGACCTGGAATCTACACTCAACGCTCGTCGCCATTTATTTGGTGATGACCAGGCCCCATTACCAATAAACGATGAAATGACCTCGTCACCATTGTCCTCACCACTAAATGGCGACGAGAGGACCTCGTCACCGATGAAATGGCGATGGGCCATCGCCATTTTTTCCCGAATGTGCATAGTCGAAATTGACGTAAAACAGCGTCGAGTGACGTAAAACCTTTAACCATTTTAAATATCACTATATTTGCTGTGACATAAACGTTGAAGTGTCATTTGTTTGAAGGTGTCATATTTGGGATATACTCAGAATCCCCGTTAAATTGCATACGAATAAGCTCAGAACAGCCCGGCATCCCAATTTTCAGGTCGACTGACTTTCGACTATATAAACATTAATAGTAAAACCTTTATAAAACAATTTTTGAGGGCATAATTTAATAAATTTATTTTGTACTTGGTAACCGTAAGAACATAGCAGATTTAATAGCGTCACCTCCTTTAACGCATGCGCATACGAACATTGCCTGTGTATTGAAGTACACATACTATTCGAGAGTTTTAAATTCGGATTTAATCTAACGACCGGACACCATGACAGGAAAATAGTAACAGCAATTGTCACCTATTATTATGGCAACAGTAGTGTGCGTTGCAAGTACATGTAACATCAAATGACTGGATTAAGCAAGTGACTCATTCATTCAAAGTACATAACCCGTGACTTTATGTAATGTTACAGGCCACAGGTAAAATATTTACAAACAGAAACACTAATACAAAGAGGCTTTGTGGTTTGGTGGTGGTTTAACGCGTTGTAACATGAATGAACATTTGATAATGTTATAAGCGGAACGTAGAAACACATATTCACATTGCAATAACGAACTGTCAAATTGATGAAAGACCCACTGAACACGATTATGATCCCGAATGTCCCATATAATATACCATAATGGGTAATAAAAGAAGAGATACGTCAGTCGCCTTTGTCAAATGTTCGACTGAACAGGGCTGATTCGTTCAGGGTGGCAAAGATATTGTGAACAACGTTAAGATCCAATCAGATATCGGCGTCGGATCAGAAATTGTTCAGACAGTCTTGGTCCACAATAAAGATTCATAATACATTTTTTAACAATTCATCGTCTTATCTAAATGTAAAGAGGTTAATCGGAGTTATTTGGCTGTAGATACTTCATTTGTCACCCCGAGTTTAATATTCTTGGATAACTCGCTCAGTGAGTGTTTGATGGTATATCGTTATTGATTTATCTTTTCAGAATGGCGATCTTGGTCACCAAGATGACGGTTCCAGCAATGTCCGCTTTTCCAGCCAACTTGACCAGAAACTACCCAATAACAGAATCCGTCAAGAAATAGCTTTACCAAAGACAACGTTCATGGATACGAGTGAATTCAAGTTCCTCAACGCTTCAAACCATTCCACCGAGGGACTTCCTAAGGATACATCAATTGTTGCCAAGGGAGATAATTCGTATTCTGTTGTTGAAGCAAAAACTTTGTCTTGTCCCGATGATGACAACTCATCTGTTAATGATAAAGAAAACAAGCAGGTTGACATGTCGTATAAGGAATGTGACGTGAAAATACAAAAAGACTTAGAGAAAAACGAAGCTTCAGATCGAAGCAACCTCTTACGGAGTAAATCATTTAGTGTTTGCCAACTTACACCGGCGCAGAGAGGTGAAACGAAATCTGTCGTTGACCTGAACAGGACATCGTCTGGTATTATTCCTCGCATGGACTCTCCCCAAACTGTTCCCTTGAAGAGAAAAGACAGTATTCTAGCAGGCATTGATATTACTAGTCAAGGTCCAAATCCCGTACACGCAATATTGATGGCATACAGTCCTTCGTACAAAAGTCAGTCCATGTCCTCCATGTCTTCCTTCTGTGGATCTCTGCCCAGGAAGCGGAACATTAACAGCCCGACAAATTCGAGCACAACTCTGGGTTCTAACAGTGACAAATCTAGCAGCTGTGGAAGTGTTTTCTCTGATAGGACAATGGAGAACGAGGACAGTGGGAAGGAAATGTCCTATAAATATTCTGGTAGGACCACAAGGACTGTGTTGAAGAATCTTGACAGTGTTTCTAAGGGAGTCAGCCAGTCCACCCAAACTGTTGAGGTTAACCTTCAAGATCATTCAAAAACATCCACGAAAGGCTATATCGAGCAACATTCCGCCAGAAACAGTTGCCAGCACGAGTCTACTGACCAGACTCCACGATCTAGCAATTACATCTCCAAAGAGAGATCTTCTATAGGTAAGATATATCAAGACCACATGGGTTCCTCGATGACAAAACTCCTTACACGGAATGCATCACAGATGACACAATCTGGCAGTTTTAACGCCAAATGTCAAAGGGAATCATCAGCTCGCCCCGATGACAAAATGCAACACAGATCCAGATCTACAGCGATGAACAACAGTCAGCAATTGTCCAGGAAAGTGAATGAAGACATTAGAAGTAAGCAAATATCCCGTATTGAATCTACACCAACTCCCGCCGAATGCAGAAACGGAGCTCGAAGAGAATCATTTAGCACAGACAACTCAAGATTGTCTTCACGCAACGTTAACATGCAGAGTAATGACCCTGGATCAGAAACAAAACCTCCTCCTTCGCAAGACAGGAAACCTGGTCAGAGGGAATCTATCAACCAAACTCAGAGGGATAAACCGATGCCGTCGAATGATGGTAAACGAAATACTAACTCAAATTCATCTGCTGTAACCTCTGGTCATTTTCCACTTCGTTTGGCTAAATATTCTCAATCAGCAATTGCTTTGTCTTCCAATGATGATACTATAGCTGAAACAAAATCGATAGGCTGTAAAACCACAGCTGCACCGCCATCGACAGGCGGTAAAACCATAGCTGGGCCACCATCGATAGGCTGTAAAACCACAGCTACACCGCCATCGACAGGCGGTAAAACCATAGCTGGGCCACCATCGATAGGCTGTAAAACCATAGCTGCACCTCCATCGACAGGCGGTAAAACTATAGCTAAACCACTATCAACAGGCGGTAAACTGGGAGATACCAATTGTAATGAAGCCCGGAGAGTGCTCTCCGTGTCGCCGTCGAAAAGAACGGTCAACTGTGATATCTCGGGTAGGACAAAAGTCCGAAGGTTTGGCATGCCGTTAGATTCGAAGTCGACACAAAATATACTGAAGCGACAAGAGAAATACCAACCGCTTCCAGCGAAGACGACCAACATACCAGATTATGAAAATGTGAACGTCAGGTGTTCCCAACAACAGAAATCGCCGAGACTACGAGTGGATGCAGCCGATATGAACAAGAGTGATGTCACGCCATTGTCACCGTCAGTATCTTCTCAAAGAACGTCCGACAGCGAACACGGACAGATGAGTTTATTAGAATCGTCAAGACTCGCCACCTCTACGCCTATCATATCAAAGAAGTGGGCAAACTCGTTGGCCAAACTCAGCTTTGCTTCCGATGAAGGATATTGCCCTTCATCAGCGAGCACCCCCAATAACAGAAGGCAACCAAGGCATAAACTCAGCTTACGCTCAAATGCGACCTGGATTTCGACCGACCTCGACGAGAGTGATCTTTCGCCCCAGGTTAATACAAACTCGAGTTCGTCCAAGGAAAGTGGGTCTTCCTTCAACTTATCGCACCTTCCCTACTCTTCCGGAAGGTGGGAGGGTTCGTTGGACAGTCATCGCATAATCTCGCCTTCGCGCAGCACACGTGACTGGGACACGTGTAGTTTCAGATCGTCCGTGTCCATGTTGTCTCTACCGACGGACGTACAAGAATCAGCAATTTAAATAAGACTTTTCGACCATCGAAGTTTCTGAGAAAAAAACATTTCCAAAACATGGTGCTAGTTTTAGCAAACAAATTCATTCGATTTTATCACGAAAGAAACGCTTAGTTGCCAAGCAAATATCGTTTGGACGACTTTCAGTGAGCAGACGGACTGTTGAAATTCCTATCAAAATATGGTGCTGACTATAGATTTATCTTGCGAAGAAACATTTGCCGAAAAAGTTTGTTTCGACGGGAGATCAACGTAGATAATTTAGTGCATAACGAAATGACTCAATCTGTAGGGTTAATTATTTCACCCGAGGAACTGTTGAAAACAAGTTAATATACTGTCTAATATATTTTCTAGGTATATTCGCTAAATACAGTTTCAATGCTAAGTTTATTGTTCGCTGTTTCAATGTTTTCCGTCAAACCGTTTCAAACTTTCGAGAACGATTTCAAGGCCAAACTTGTGATGGGTTCAAGATTGCATATAGTTACAGGTTTCCAATAGACGTAATTGTGTATGTATTTCATTAAAACTGACACGAGAATTGCGTAATGAACTCCTACAGTAGAATTGTACTTTTCGTCATTATAAATATTTCAGATTGTTGTACATTTTACTGCATTAAATGTTTGTCAACGTAACTGTATCCCATCGTCTGTATAATTACTTAATAGGTGGACAGTTTCCACCGTATTTTAATATTCTTTCAAGCCCAATCCTGGAAATATATTGGAATTTGTCTATGATATCTGGGATACAATATACTTTGAATTTTGGCTTTAAAAACAAAACGAGATATTGGTTTTTCGGTGGTTGTTTGCGACTCCAAATTGTCTTTATTCAGGTTAACAGCTAAGTAGTATAGTCTCCGCAACTAAACTCAACTTTTGCCGGGGGAGATAACTCTTGCATCCACCAGGGGGCGCCACCAGCTCAAGAGACCAAAAACTACCTCCAGCACAGAAGAGTTCCAATCTAGGGGGAGGTAACTCTGGGTGACTATAGTTCCGGCAAAGGGCCCCTGGGCATGTATTCTTCCGCGGTGATGCGGTCTGGGGATGATGCGGTCGCGGGAAAAAGCTTCCGCGGAGAAAAAGTAGTCCCCAGACTTCAAATACGCTGCATGGTCCGATTGGGTCGAGTGAGGTATCAAAGTGAAGCATTCGTGAAGGGGCATCCAGTCATGGGTGGGTGCATGTAAAATTAGGATTTTTTCCCGAAAATATAAAAAGCGGAACACGGACTTTACCCTAAAATAGGGGAAAACCCCTATCAACCCTAGCCAAAAGGGCTAATATCGGTCCCCGGGCTTATTGGGACCTGCCTATCAAGTCAATGGGGTGGGTGCATGTAAAATTAGGATTTTTTTCCGAAACTATAAAAAGCGGAACACG
This sequence comes from Hanleya hanleyi, assembly GCA_036873755.1. NCBI lineage: Eukaryota > Metazoa > Mollusca > Polyplacophora > Lepidopleurida > Hanleyidae > Hanleya > Hanleya hanleyi. The sequence goes on along the minus strand of JAVTVY010030388.1, from coordinate 78,338 downwards.
GACTTTACCCCTAAAATAGGGGAAAACACCTATCAACTCTAGCCAAAAGGGCTAATATCGGTCCCCGGGCTTATTGGGGCCTGCCTATCCAGTCAATGGGGTGGGTGCATGTAAAATTAGGATTTTTTCCCGAAACTATAAAAAGCGGAACACGGACTTTACCCCTAAAATAGGGGAAAACCCCTATCAACCCTAGCCAAAAGGGCTGATATCGGTCCCCGGGCTTATCGGGGCCTGTCTATCAAGTCAATAGGGTGGGTGCATGTAAAATTAGGATTGTTTTCCGAAAATATAAAAAGCGGAACTCGGACTTTACCCCTACAATAGGGGTCTGTATTATACAATATAAGGGAAAATGCCTGTATGGGGTATGGGGATGGTCATTTTTTTTTCGTGGGCTTTACTATGGGTTGTGGGTCTCGTTTTTCTTGTCTCACCATGAAAAACACGATGGGAGGGGTCCCGGAGCGAAGCGGTGAAATTTTGGAAAAAGTCACCGAGGTCTGTATATAGGCCTATAGGCTGGCTGTGAGGGGTATAGGTCCAACCTTTGAAATTCACACACACGTTCATTGTGATATGGGTTGTTTGGTCTTGTTTTTCACGTCTCGTCATTTAGAACACGATGGGAAGGGTACCTGGGCGAAACGGTGAATTTTTTGGAAAAGTACCATATAGCCCATATAGCTCCATACTGGCTATGGGGATATAGGTTCAACCTGAGAAATTCACACACGTTCATTGTGATATGGGTTGTTTGGTCTTGTTTTTCACGTCTCGTCATTCAGAATACGATGGGAAGGGTCCCGGAGCGAAACGGTGAAATTTTTGGAAAAAGTTCACCGACGTCTGTGTATAGGCATATAGGCTGGCTATGGGAGGGATAGGTCCATCCTGGGAAATTCACACACGTTCATTGTGATATGGGTTGTTTGGTCTTGTTTTTCACGTCTCGTCATTTAGAACACGATGGGAAGGATCCCGGAGCGAAACGGTGAAATTTTTGGAAAAGTACCATATAGCTCCATACTGGCTATGGGAGGGATAGGTCCAACCCGGGGAATTCACACACGTTCATTGTGGTATGGGTTGTGGGGTCTTCTTTTTCTCGTCTCGTCATTTAGAACACGATGGGAAGGGTCTCGGAGCGAAACGGTGAAAGTTTTGGAAAACGTTCACCGACGTTACTTCCGGGTTTCACTAAAACTACCTTTGAACACAGAAGAGTTCCAATGTTCCCCTTAGACGTAGCACCCGGCCCGGCCCGCCCCGCCCCGCCCCGGCCGCAGCGCGCGCCCGCGCGGGCTACTCCGGCCGCAGCGCGCGCCCGCGCGGGCTACTCCGGCCGCAGCGCGCGCCCGCGCGGGCTACTCCGGCCGCAGCGCGCGCGCGCGCGGGTTACTCCGGCCACAGCGCGCGCACGCGCGCCTTATCCGGCCGCACGCCTGCGCGGGTGAAGTTCGGATTATCCTAGGCCACTGATGGGCTACTTTCTCCACGGTGTTCGAAGCCAGTTTCACCGAATCCCCACATGTCTGTTATAGCCTTCATGCATTGTGCTCATAAAGAAAACACACAAGACAGGGTTTTTTTGGTTGAGATCTCATTTTTTTATTCAGTGAACAACAACAACGTGAGAACAACCACGTGAAAACTGAAGCCCAGAACAGGGGGCTTGTACATTGAAATCGATAGAACTTAAGCCCAGAACAGGGGGGGGGGGGCTTGAACATTGAAAGAACTGAAGCCCAGAACAGAGGGGCTTGTACATTGAAAGAATTCAAGCCCAGAACGGGACTTGTACATTGAAATGATGGGCGGCCCAGTCATATACGAGTACATCGCGGTCCTCGGCCTTGGGGTATTCGTCAAACATCTGTACGATGGTAGATAAGGGTCTTCCCCGGCATCGATGGTACAGGTAAAACAAGCAATATTGTCCGCACACGCTACTGGGCAGGCTTTGCAACGTTTGACTGTTCCAACACCACGCCTCTGTGCCTTGATCCATGAAGTCTGTTAAATCGGGATGTAGGGGTGGCAATTACAAGCGTCTAGTCCGTCATTCATAATCCAGCCGTCGTCCATTAGAGAATATCCGCGTCCATAATCCAAAGACCTATTCCATTTCCATATAACAGTATTAGCACCAAATTCAAAAAGACAAAAGTATACATAAACATAGGCTTGTTTCCTGCAAGAGAGAAGCGGTCAACAATTTTCAATGATGCCGGCAAGACATCATGATGTTCCAAAATATCAAATCCGTATCGCTGATCAGTATTCTTAATCCATAATATTCGTTATAGAGTCGTCATCTAAAAATGATGTACCTCAGTCACGCTTTGATTGTGACTGTTCATATGAGTACCATGAGGATCTTGAAGTACATGGGCTCATACGGCCCCTAGCCCCGGGTTAAGCGGAATTAGACACATGTTACGAAACGTAGCCCCATAGATCTTGCACGCTACGTTCGTATTTTGCTATCAGCATGCGATATGTATCGCCAAATTTGAGAAACTTTGAGTGGAGGCGCTTGGTGGAATAGCCCTGTTTTATAAGTTTCTGCAACAGTGTTTTGTGACGTTGATTAAAATCATCACATTTAACACAGGATCTAGCAAATGCTACTAAGCGAGATATGTATACGCCATATGCAGGTCCCACTGGAATATTACTATCCAGAAAGGGATAGTTTACGATGTCGAAATTGTAATCATCTCCGTAAGCCGTACGGGTCAAAGTATTCGCCCTGCTGTTCTGTCAAGTACACACCCACCCAATGTTCAACGGGCCGATCCGTCGGGTCCGTGTTGTGAACGTAAGCAGCAGGATACATACGGTCTAATGGGAACACATCTCGGGCGAACACCCCTTGAAAAACCATACGTGTCTCTGGGTCATTCTCCAGCACGGTGGTTATCTGGTCTGTGTCCATGTTAGGTGGAGAAGTCACACAGGACGTTGCGCGCTTTGTCCACTTGAATGATGTTGTCAAACTCGGCGTAGCAGATCACATTGACGGTGCTCCGCAGGGCTCGTGCAAAGTGGATTTTCAACCGTAAATTGCCTTGCTTGGCGAGGGCCAGCTGATGGTCGTTCTCTAAGGTGGGGGTCAGATCGAAACAGAACAACGTGTATCCGTTCGCGTAGTCCTCTCGACTGATCATATTCCCTTCGTCCTGGTTGATTTGACCGGTGGCTGTAAACAGGCTCTGATAGGCTCGAATGAAATTCGCGCGCCCAAAGTTCGGTGTTAAGGCCGTGGCTGGGACCTGTTGTCCATCCACATGCAGGGCCACAAAATTGATGCCGAAATGTTTAAAGTCAAACGGGTTCTCTGGGTAGGCTCCGCTGAAACTGGTATTTTCCACACAGGCCAGGATCAATCGCTTGGGTAGTTCCCCCAGGAACAGGTTTTCTTTGTTGGCGCTCATATTTCCAGCAGACACAGAGAACACTTTGGTTTGCACACGTCGGATAGGGTACTGGGCTGGTTTTGTTTCCAAGGCTTTGAGGTGTCCCAATTGAACGGCTGGATTCGGTTTCACTTTTCGGACATACAGGACTGTGCGTCTTGGATGACAATCTTATAGTCAGCTGCGTGCCCGTCTACGTTAGTGGCCATCAAGGCGAAGGTCGGAGGCACCCGTATCAGTCGGATTTTGATGGGGATCTTGTTCAACAGGTACCGGTCTTGCATGAACATGTCTGCGTGCAGTCGACCCATGAGATCCACCGAGACGCCGTTCGCGGTCAAAGCCTTCCGTTTGTTATATCCCACATTGTCGTTCTCTAAGCCCATGTGCTGGGCTGTGTCCTGGTAGAATAAAGCGGCTGTCAGTTGAGATTTTTTAGCCTCTCGCCCATGCGACAACAGCGTCTCGATGTAGGCTCGATAGGGGTACGTGTTGGTCGAGTCACTGATGAGTTTGTCGCTGAGAAATATATCCACCTGTTGAAACATCGAGTGCAGCCAGAGATTCGTCGGGCCCACCGTTGCTTGGTCGACGATTCTGGAGCCATCTTCATTGACGATCTTGGCTTTCACATACAAGTATGTATGGGCTAAATCCACATAGGCCGTATCCGCATTACTGATGGTGAACTCAATGGGTCCTGTTTCGTTGATGCTGGAGAGCGGGAGATGCTCCACCCATAATCCTTGTTCGGCACTGGGCTGTGTGGGCGGGACGGTCCACAAATCAAATTCACTGTTGGTGGAGGGGCAGGACTCTGCGTGGATCAAGGACATGTTTTAAGAAAAGATATCCTGGGTCTTCGATGTGCGTCGTCGCTGAGTCGGTCGTCGACTGGTGCGTGGTCTCGGTGGTGCAGGTCTTTTATTCCCTACGGTGCGTTGTGCTTTGGCCACCAAGACGCCTCCTGCTTCTTTGGCCCGCCGTTTCAAGGCTTCTTTGGGTGCCGTACCCCCCAAGACATCACCGGCGACTTGCAGTCCACTGCGTACCGCTTGTTTGCCGATTGCCTTCACTCCACGCGTCACCAAGGGTAGGAACGTTTTCACGATGCTCCCGAGTATGTTCCCTAGTCCATGTCCTCGTTGCATGCGTGCACCACTAAAGACCGGAAGGCCACCTCCGGCCTGTTGGGCATAATAGTCCATATAGCTGCGTGCATCGCACTCGTAAGGCACCTTCATTATACAAAGTGGGGAGCACGTGCTTGTCGAAAATGAAGTGTCAGCACCACTTTCCCGCGTTCGAATGCCACCGGTCGTCCCGTGTCATCTCTTATATCCACCGTGATAGTGTTGATGTGGGTTTGTCGTACGGGTAGGTAGAGCATGTGGGTGAAACTGTGGGTGACTTGATCTCCATACAACTTTTTAATGGGACCACCCGTAACAGAGGTGTGTTGATATCGCCCACGATGTGGTTGTCCACCACTTCCGAGTAGACGTAGAGTCCGTACATACCCGACTTCATATCCATCGGGATCTCGCCTTGGTGGGCGGTGGGACCAGCGAACGTCCGTAGATCGAAACCCAGCATTCGCTGTAGGATAGGACTCAGTACGACACTCACGTTGGCGGTGACGATGAGCTGTGCCTTGTCGTTGTGTGCGTTGTAATCGAAGTCCACGTGATTCTTGAAGGGATAGGTTTTGATGGATTTTGAAGTATTCGTGACCTCCCGTAGAGCCTTATAATGCAACAGTCTTGACAGCCCACCCATGAACTCCTTGGGAGTATCGTATTGGCCTTCGGAGAGGGTGAGTCGGGTGTCTTTTCCTTCGTAGGTCACCTCGTACCACACTTCATTGGCTCGCACGTTGTACCACGAGTACGGGTATTGGATATCCACGAGGCCACATTCCCAGCGCCCAGGTAAATGCAACGGTTGCGGTAACTGGGTCACGTACTTGGCCAAGGTGTTGTCAGGAAACACATCCAGCGAACTGCTACTGGGTAGGGTGAGGTAAAACATGGCGACTGAGCTGTCCTGCTGCTGCTGTTGGTTTTAATAGGTATTCCAGGCCTTGGGCGGTTGTGTCCGGCGTCGTGTTCGTCGCGGTGACTTGCTACGTGTCACGGCTCTGGAGATGTGGGGTGTCTTGATCAAGGGTGGTTTTTTAAAGGTGCGAACAGAAGGTGCCCGTTGTGGTGGTGTTTTGGGGGGTGACTCCGGTTCCCATTCGGGTTCCCAAGCAGGTAGTGGGCCACTCGGCGATTGCTGGGTTCGCTGCATAAAGGCCCAGCGGTGGGGGTTCCCCACCAATTCCTGTGGTACATGCATGTCTTTCAAGCCTTGAGCGAAGACCTCCCATCTTCGAGGATCCGTGTGCGACCTGCGTTTACGCATCAGGTCATTCACTAAATCCGTCATGTGGGTGCCGGGAACCACCTGATTCTGTACCAGTAGTTCGCCATTATCATTCCAAGTCATGTTAGGATTCTGTTTCATCCGTTGTAATACCAGGCCAGCTTGTTTCTTGAACGATGCAGGTACACTCTTCAGTACTTCGTCTTCCACCCACTGTGGGGCTGTGGGTGCTACCCCTGGTAATGGCGGCTGTTGGAGGGGTGCTGAGGTCGGCGGTGTGTCACGTGGTGGTGGTGGTGGTGGGGTAGAGAGGGTTTTGTATTGGTCCATGAACGTCATGTACCGTTGAAGCGTCTCATTGTACCGTTGTACTTTCTCACTGTCGCTTAACCCCGGTCTCTGTAAGATCTGTTGCATCTCTCCATCCAGGGTGTTTATGGTCTTCACCGTAGGTGGGACAGGGTAGGGCGATTGGAGGTTTTGCAGGAACCGTGGTTCGACGAGGACCATTTTTTTCGTGTGGTTCATTGTCGGCCGAAGAGTCCACCCAGTACTGGCCCCAACACGGAAGCGGCCAACGGTGCTAAGATGGCCCCGAGAAAGCCGCCTTTCTGTAACACCTTTTCTTTTGTGTTTGAGGGACCCGCTTGTGGACTAGGGTTCGGAGACCTGTCTTATGCTTGGCCAACTTGGTCTTCTGAGCCGGAGTCAGTGGTACGTTGCCTTTTAACAGGTTGTACCCGATCTCGCACAGACAGCGTACAAGGTCAGGGTCCGCACCGCGTACAATGGTTCGGACCAACTCAGGTGGGGCCGTCTTCAATACACGGAGCGTCGGAGCATGCTTCCGTACTCGCGCAGACATCATGTACAACTAATGCTAGAACCCACAACTCTGCTCTTTTTATCTACTTCAGAGAACAGAGACAAATTCAACCATGCTGTGGTATTCATTCTTTTTATTATCTCCATCATCAAACACACACTCCAGCTGGGGGCGCCACTGTGGATGTGTTTACATTATTTTTGTATGTACACGTGGTGGGTCTCTCCGGGAAAGATGCCGGTCCGTAGTCGAAGGTGGTCAGGGGTGGCTTGCTTGAGGTCGAAGAGCATATACCCGTGCTGAGGGGTTGTGGCATCTTTAAAGGCTTCCAACGCAAACGGTGTGCGACCGGGATACATCTGTCTCGCCAGGTGCAGCGGTTGAGTGGTATCTCTCGGGTTTTTGAAGACCACCAGGTAGTGGGCATTTAAGCTGATGTTCCGATGTTCTTTGTTTTACTGAACAGATTCTGCACAATGTAGATGATGCTGAGCCGTCGATGATGGCTGCCTTTGGTAAAGAGTTGGGTGACCCGCGCATCCGTCTCCGCCATGAGATCATCCAGAACCACCAAGGTGTCGGGTTCCAAATCAGCCAGGTTAGGTAGGCCTTCCACGAACGTGATGTGGGGCATTGCTGCATACGCTTCCTGCCATTCTCCGTAACACCACACGACTCGGACAATGGGTGGGGTGATCATGCTGTCGGCGTGTTGAAGGAGCTTCCTGACGAAGTGCGTTTTGCCGGAACCCGTCGGTCCTGCGATGACGCAAGTGAAGGGATGCTGCCACCGAGGGTCCATGGTTCGCGGTGTATGCGCTGTCGTGGTAACCCGCTCTTGTAAATTTGGTACGAGTGAACTGGAGTGGTGGTGGTGGGTACAACGTCGGTCGTCGTTGTCTGTTCACTGTGAGGGATGAAATCCGGTGGGTTTTCAGACGTAGTGGGTGTACTTGGTGTAGGTGTGGACTGTATACTCGGTGTGGAGCTCGACGTGGCTTGTACACGGGGTGTGGTGGTGGTGATGACTGGGCTCGATACGGGGTTTGACTGGTGCTATCTGTAGACTGGTTTGACTGGTGGCTGGTGTTCTCAGTTGGTTAAGTAGCGTGCTGACATAGGCTACGTCGTAAAACACACCTCCGTACAACACACTCAGCAGGGTTAGCAATATCACCACAAAGCCCACTTGCGCTTTGCGCGTTTTGGGAGACGTTGTGTTCAGAGGCAGCTGCTGCTTGTCCATAGCACCGTGGTCGGACGTGGAATGAAGGATGACGGTAGTGGTGTCTGGCTTTATAGTCGTTTCACCTGGTTGGCCGCGACCCAGGAATTGAAGGAACTGGGCCAGCCTTGCCATTTCACGAAATGAAACAGTTTGCCACGTCGACGTTCCGTTTTCAAAATCTACTCCACCGTGTAGTAGTCTTGCTGTGTTTTTTACGACAGGCTGTAATTCCATCTCGTAAAACGTGCCTAGCAACGGTTCCCCTTGAAGATCTTCCAGTTCATAGACTCGCTGCTGTCGGGGTAGGCGCCGTTTAATCAGGAAGTGCTCATAGCTTCAGTTGGGCAAGTAACTTTTCTCGAACTTGCCCTTGACTTTACTGATCCGTACAGGGTCCCCGACCTTGAACATCTCCTTCGGTGCTCGTTGCGATTGTATGGGGTACAAGACACGCCGGACTTGGGCTTCATTGCGTTGGGTCACGGTAATGGGGGCTCTCTGTATGCTCCGGTGATAGGCTCGATTGTAACCACTGACAAGTTTCGGGAGAACATCGATGTACCGCCTTGTATTCTTATAGGTGAAATATTTATACATGCGGCCTTTGAATGTCCTGTTGAACCTTTCCACCACAGAAGCCTTGGTCTCGTTGTACGTATGGAAGAAAAACACCTTCTGGGCTTTCAGAAACTGTTGGAACGGTCGGTTGAGGAATTCCGTGCCTTCGTCGGTTTGCAAATACAGGGGTTTGCGCCCGGTCTTGAAGATGTCCTTGAACGCCGCTATGAGATTCGCCCCCGTTTTCGACCGGATGGGTACCACCCACGCATACTTCGACAGGATATCGATGCACGTCAAGATATACCGATTCCCATCGTTGTGTTTGGCAAAGGCGCTCATATCGACCAAATCGGCTTGCCATTGGGCATCTAGTCCTCCTACGATGACCCGGTTTCGTAGAAAATGGCGACGGGCAGCTCGATGTAAGGTATAGGTGTCTTGTTTTCTTAACCAATCTCGGACTTGAGCACGTTGTATCCCCTGGGGATTGGCCGCTCGATAGAGAGCCGTCAAGGCACTATAGGCCGCCGGACTGTCGGGACTGTAGTATAAGTTATCCAACACCTTCTCCCAGCTCTTCATGGTGACAAATGATGATGAACCTTGGCTCTATCGTTTATTTATAACGGGTATATCTTGGCCGGAGTTTCTTTCTGATTTTCTTCGTTGGCTTCTGCCAGCACATTGTCCATGGTAAATGACCAGTCCAACTCGTCTGATGACCGATCTTCCTCCGTAAGCACTTGATCCACATCTACCACGGCATCTTCCAATGCAGACCATAGATCAGGGTGAAGGGTAAAATGCACTGTACCCCCATCTAGCCGAGCCAATTGAGCAAAGAAGGGGCCGCGTCGGATGTACACATCGTGACACAAGTGAATGAGGTCGCCGTCCAGTTCACCAGACAACACCCGTTTGAATTTCGTCCAGCCCTCTCGGGACAGACGAATGTGAGCCGGGCACGGTTGTGTAAGGTCCGCATCACAGATGTCCCCCACCTCCTCCATGATATCGATCTTATCCGCATAAACGTGCAGGAAGACCTCGGGGGTTAAGCTGAGATACGCCCGTATTATATGCTCCGTCATGGTCAGTACGTGAATGGTACAAGATATTTATAGGGAGAACCCCGTGAGATCAAAGGATCGGCTGGTCATGTCACTGGGCTGACTGAGTCTAGCCGGATAATCAATGGCATCATCGTCTGCCTCCGCTTCATTGCTAGGTTTGGTAATTTGTTCATTGGGTTCTGCCGCCGCTTCACTCAGGGCACGAGCCCACTCCAACTGAACAGCTGACCGCTCGTCCGGTGTAAACAGCTGGTCCACAATAGGCACCACTTTCTCGAAGGCTGTCCACAGATCGGGGTCTAGGGTGAAGCCTCGCGTAGGGTCTTGGTAGCGGCCCAGGCGTGGGAAGAAGGGTCCACGGTGTACGTAGATGGCATTGTCTATGTGGATGAGGTTTCCGTCGAGCTCACCGCTCAACACCCGTTTAAATTTGGTCCAGCCGTCACGGTGTAGCGTAACCGTATTCGATACGGTCTCAGCGCGCGACCAGCAAACATCTCCACGGTCTTCCACGAGGGTGACTTTATCTTCATAGACGTGTAACCCCACCTGGGGTGTAAGGGGCACATGCGTGCCTAGATGTAGCTCTACGGATGTAGTCTATGATACGTACTATTCTGATTGGTTATGTGGCTCCTATAGAGATAGTACCTTATCGACAATGGGGACTACTTGTTCCAAAGCCGTCCATAGATCGGGATCAAGGGTAAAACCACCGTCGTTCAGACAGAGGAGTTGAGCGAAAAAGGGACCGCAGAAAATGTAGACGTCGTCACACAGGTGAATGCTATCACCGTGTAGGTCACCCAACAACACCCGTTTCAAGGTAGTCCATCCTTCCGGTGACAAAGAGACGTGGGCTTTGGGTTCAGACGTACACCAACACCTAAGTCCGCTATCGATGAGGTCCACTCGTTTGGGGTACAACAATAGGGTGCAGCCAGGTGTAAGCCTCTGGGTAGCCACAGTCCCTTCGGGGTGTAGTAAGTCATCCATCTCGGGGAGTACATCTTTCAGTGCCATCCATAAGGGTGGACAGAGTGTGATATAGGTACCTCCACTCTGTTCCAACCGGGGAAAAAGGGAATCCTCTCCAGCAATGCGTATGTGCACACCGACTTCCACGTGCATGAAATCCCTTTCGGGCTCTTTTCCCTGTAACAATCGTGTCAATAGAGTCCAGCCTGATAGCGATAACAAAATCTTCACCTTCTGCGGTGCGTCTTGGACCAGCTCCAGGTGATCGTCATTGACGATGAGGTAGACGTCGGACGTCAGTTGGAATAACGCAAGCTCTGTTCTGCTCGCTGCCATGGTGGAGAATGAAAAGCGAACGGTTAGAGAGGTGGCTTTATAGTGTACCTGTTGGGTAGGGTTTTATACACCGTGTGAGTCATGGGCACTTGTTATACTCGCTTGCGCCATAAGGTCAATAAGGTTAGAAATGCGCTTTTTTCTACTACGCCCTGTGACAGCCCTTCGTGAAAGTCCGTGATTGTTCGGTAGTGTAATGTGATTTTGTATAGGATTTCATTTAACATGAGATTTCACTAGTCAAAGCTTAAGCACAAAATGAGGATAAATAGGCCAATGAATGCAGCAATGCCCTAAATATTCCCACTTTTATACACCTACATAGAAGTACCCGGATGTAGGCGCGGACGTAGGCGAAAGCATCCTAGTACCCGGATGTAGGCGCAGCCGTGAGCGAAATTCTAGTACCCGTCCATTGGTTCTTTTATCGATCGCTCATTGGCTCTTTTTCTCGACCGCTGATTGGTCCAAATGGAACTGCCCATCCTTCCCAGGTTAATTTACAATCCCCTTTTTTGGGTTCAAGCTCTGTATATCGATGCCGCAACATTGTTGCCGAACCTTGCCGAAAGGAAGACCTTTGACCTTTTGACCTGGATGTGACCTTTGACCTTTTGACCCGACATTCATCCGTGCACTTCCGGTGATGCCGCGCACTTCCGTATAACCCGCACGCTGCGACCGGGCCGGGTGCTACGTCTAAGGGGAACATTGGAACTCTTCTGTGTTCGAAGGTAGTTTTAGTGAAACCCGGAAGTAACGTCGGTGAACTTTTTCCAAAACTTTCACCGTTTCGCTCCGAGACCCTTCCCATCGTGTTCTAAATGACGAGACGAGAAAAAGAAGACCCCACAACCCATACCACAATGAACGTGTGTGAATTCCCCGGGTTGGACCTATCCCTCCCATAGCCAGTATGGAGCTATATGGTACTTTTCCAAAAATTTCACCGTTTCGCTCCGGGACCCTTCTCATCGTGTTCTAAATGACGAGACGTGAAAAACAAGACCAAACAACCCATATCACAATGAACGTGTGTGAATTTCCCAGGATGGACCTATCCCTCCCATAGCCAGCCTATATGCCTATACACAGACCTCGGTGAACTTTTTCCAAAAATTTCACCGTTTCGCTCCGGGACCCTTCCCATCGTGTTCTAAATGACGAGACGAGAAAAACAAGACCCCACAACCCATATCACAATGAACGTGTGTGAATTTCTCAGGTTGAACCTATATCCCCATAGCCAGTATGGAGCTATATGGGCTATATGGTACTTTTCCAAAAAATTTCACCGTTTCGCTCCGGGACCCTTCCCATCGTGTTCTAAATGACGAGACGTGAAAAACAAGACCAAACAACCCATATCACAATGAACGTGTGTGTGAATTTCAAAGGTTGGACCTATACCCCTCACAGCCAGCCTATAGGCCTATATACAGACCTCGGTGACTTTTTCCAAAAATTTCACCGCTTCGCTCCGGGACCCCTCCCATCGTGTTTTTCTTGGTGAGACGAGAAAAACGAGACCCCACAACCCATAGTAAAGCCAACGACAAAAAAAAATGACCATCCCCATAACCCATACAGGCATTTTCCCTTATATTGTATAATACAGACCCCTATTGTAGGGGTAAAGTCCGAGTTCCGCTTTTTATATTTTCGGAAAACAATCCTAATTTTACATGCACCCACTCTATTGACTTGATAGACAGGCCTCGATAAGCCCGGGGACCGATATTAGCCCTTTTGGCTAGGGTTGATAGGGGTTTTCCCCTATTTTAGGGGTAAAGTCCGTATGCCGCTTTTTATAGTTTCGGGAAAAAATCCTAATTTTACATGCACCCACCCCATTGACTGGATAGGCAGGCCCCGATAAGCCCGGGACCGATATTAGCCCGTTTGGCTAGAGTTGATAGGTGTTTTCCCCTATTTTAGGGGTAAAGTCCGTATTCCGCTTTTGATAGTTTCGGGAAAAAATCCTAATTTTACATGCACCCACCCCATTGACTTGATAGGCAGGTCCCAATAAGCCCGGGGACCGATATTAGCCCTTTTGGCTAGGGTTGATAGGTGTTTTCCCCTATTTTAGGGGTAAAGTCCGTGTTCCGCTTTTTATAGTTTCGGGAAAAAAATCCTAATTTTACATGCACCCACCCATGACTGGATGCCCCTTCACGAATGCTTCACTTTGATACCTCACTCGACCCAATCGGACCATGCAGCGTATTTGAAGTCTGGGGACTACTTTTTCTCCGCGGAAGCTTTTTTCCGCGACCGCATCACCGCGGAAGAATACATGCCCAGGGACCCTTTGCCGGAACTATAGTCACCCAGAGTTACCTCCCCCTAGATTGGAACTCTTCTGTGCTGGAGGTAGTTTTTGGTCTCTTGAGCTGGTGGCGCCCCCTGGTGGATGCAAGAGTTATCTCCCCCGGCAAAAGTTGAGTTTAGATGCGGAGACTATACTACTCAGCTAAGTAGTATAGAAAGAGGATACTACTGCATATGTTTCAGGGGAGATAACTCTGCTCAAGTGACCCCCTGAAAAATATTTGGTAAGATGGTTTCTCTCGATCGGTAATTTGAACATTCATGTGACGTCATCAATTCGGTGGCAAACAAGTCTCAACATTTTTGGCTGAAGGACATTGATTCCAGGGAACGCGGGTTCAACGCCATGCTTTCTCTTAATATGTAATCTGGACATTCCCGTGACGTCATCAATTCAGGGCGAAACAACATGTTTTGGTGAAGGGTGATACATCATCAAAGTGTGTGTAGGGCAGCGAATGCATTGGGTGTTCTGCAGTATACATACATTCTTTATTATTATATGGTTACACAGTATTATATATGGTATAGCCTTTATCATGGTACAATAACTTTCGCAGAATGAAAACATCCAATATGCACGTCACGACATCTATCCATCGTTTCTGAACATTGGGAAAGCCCCATACGTTAGAATGACGTCGACATAACAAACAAAATGGCATCCAGAGATGATAATAACCCGGATGATGGTGCGGATCGATATCCGATACTTTACCGTATACTGTTCGGTCTTCATCCGGCGGAGAACAGACTCGAGAAATCTGATAAATTACGGGCTTTTCATACTAGTTCTGAAACATATATTGTCTGAGCTTAGAAAAGATGCAGATATGAATAACTTCCGTATCGTCCAAGAGGTCCAAGAAGTAGGACAGCACAGGACTCGAAAATGGCGGGTTACGTTGGGTTACGTCGGTAGAGTTTAGCTGATTGGCCGACGACATCACATGGTTTTGATTTGGGGAATTCCCTCATATAGTTGCCGAAAATAGGCTGAAAATGGATGCACACGATCCTAGGGTCGGTCTTACCACGTTCATAAAGTTAGACCGCGGTTCGCAGTTCGTTATTCGGGACCAATCATTCAGCTACTCATAACAGCGCCCCTAGCAGCGCCCCCTGGCGTCAGATTTGGGATATGAATATGCAAAGATATAGAGCACGACATTCTCTCTTGCTATGCAGAGTTTGGAGTTCAAAGTACTCATAATAAAAAATTACAGATTTCCATATCTGAAGAAATAATTGCTGGTCTCCTCGAATAACGAACTGCAAGCTGCGAACCGCGGTCTAACTTTATGAACGTAGTCTTACCGCATATAGATGACCCAGATGGTTACAGGTTGGGTGCCATCTGTGTACAAATGAAGGGGTGCATGGAAAACGTAAGACTTGAGAAAAATCTAGATATGTCACCAAAAAGCTGGAAAAAACCCGGACTGAACATGGAATTTTTTATTGTTGTGGAAACATGGTAAACTACAGGGTATGGGTATTTGTTCGACTCGGTCAACGCTGTAGATTATGATGGAAAGGATATGGGGGTCGCTGGGAAGGATATGGGGGTCGCTGGGAAAACACGATATGCATGCGAACTGGGCTGCCAGGCCTGGGGTGGGCGTTGTCCAAATGGGCCGTGTGGGGTCTCAGTTTGAAGCACTTGTGGGGTAGAGTCAGACTGTCATGGTTATTATTGACAATTCCGTCAATCCGCGCAAGCACGGTTGGGAAAAAGTAGAAACATGAGGCACCAGAGGTGCTAGAACCCCTCAGCTCTGTAATATTCTGGAAAAAATTATCAGTTATATCACGAGTGTGTGTACATGTGGCAGAGCAGTGTGATCAACAGTTTATTGAGCTGCCTCACTAAATGCCATATTGTACATGTAAAGCAGCGTTTTGTTCGGGCTTTTTTTTTTTTTACATAGTAGACGACTGGTTTGTTTAACACTTGACAATTCAGCTTTCCATTAAAGTCTATTATCGTAATTGTCGCCAACCAACGTTTTGAATCTCCAATTATAAAGGCAAACAACAGAGCAGAAGGACAATGGATGCAAGCTACTTTATTCAGAACGGAAACCAACTATTAAGGCAAGGTTTACGGATAATTTTATCCACACAGGCCACTAAAAATCCTCCCTCCCTACCCAGATTTATTTAAACATGAGATTGATCTATCAAAACCCCTCGGCTTTCCCCAAGTGATTGAGACCCATGTGTAGTGTGAATTGGGGAAGAGATAGTTCTATGTGGGATGATCAAGATATACCGGTAGTTGGTTACATTCAGGCATATAGGACAGAAATAAAAAAATTATATATCTGTAAAGGGGCATAACTTTGTAAGATATGGGTTGAGGGGTGCCACTTTCGACAGGTGTCTGACTTAGCACTCTGTAAAATAAGAATCGAGACAAATAAGCTGTACCGAACACGGATCTGCAGATATAACTTGTACATTCAGCTACAGATAACAAAATCGGAGATTATTACATCCGAACGGGGCATAACTCCATAAGCAAAGGCGAGTAATCCTTTGTTGGCTTGTAGAATACAACAATAAGTTTCCAAAATATAGTAGCTATACCGAACACAGTTCTGCAAATATAGTTGGTTACATTCAGGCATATAGGACAGAAATAGAAATTAATATATCAGTAAAGGGGTATAACTCTATAAAGTATGGGCCGAGGGGCGCCACTTTCGATAGTCGTCTGACTTAGCACTACTGTAAAATAAGAACCGAGACGAATAAGCTGTACCGAACACGGATCTGCAGATATAACTTGTACATTCAACTACAGATAGCAAAATCGGAGATTATTACATCCGAAAGGAGCATAACTCCATAAGCCGAGGCAAGTAATCCTTTGTTGGCTTGTAGAATACAGGAATATAAATAAGTTTCCAAAATATAGTAGCTATATCGAACACAGTTCTACAGATATAGTTGGTTACATTCAGGGATATAGGGCAGAAATAGAAATTAATATATCTGTAAAGGGGCATAACTCTGTAAAGTATGGGCCGAGGGGCGCCACTGTCGATTGGCGTCTGACTTAGCACTCTGTGAAATAAGAACCAAGACGAATAAGCTATACCGTACCGAACATGGATCTGCAGATATAACTATAACATTCAGCTACAACTAACAAAATCGAAGATTATTACATCCGAAAGGGACATAACTGCCTAAGCCGAGGCGAGTAATCCTTTGTTGGCTTGTAGAATACAACAATATAAACAAGTTTACAAAATATAGTAGCTATACTGAACACAGTTCTGCAGATATAGTTGGTTACATTCAGGCATATAGGACAGAAATAGAAATTAAAAAATCTGTAAATGGGCAGAACTCTGTAAAATATGAGCCGAGGGAAGCCATTTTCGATAGGCGTCTGACTTAGCACTATATAAAGAAGTGTTGAAAATTTGGTGGTTGTGTCTCAAGCGGTTTTGCCTAAAATGCGGTAACGGACGGACGTACATGGCGACAATACCCCGAGGCCAAAATGGCCGAGGGGTAAAAAATGATACTAAACAGGAATTTTTTTTTAACCAACCAGCATAAAACTTTGCTTATAGTTTCTGCCCCCCTCTCGAACTTGCTACTTATACTATAAAGGTTATCAAGACGTGAAAGTGATGAAAATTGCACATTAAGCAATTCCTATAATTAATAGCATCACCAACCTTACATAACTTGAAAAAAACTTGTGGAGATCAAACCTTAGACTACAATTCGCAGGCGGAGCAATCCTTGAGAAAAAAATTACGGGTTGGCCATGCATGGGTTATGTCCCCTGGTATTTCGTGGAGAGCATTGATCATTCAGAAGAAAAAGGAAGGATGATTTGGTATTCAGGGACAAAGCGGGCAATATTCCGTTGATATTTTGAAAGCAGAATGGAGAGAAAAGACTGATGAAAAGGGAAATATATGAAACGGGCTGTAGAACTACCTTCAATTATTCTTGGAGCAGTTTTCATTTGGGTTGTATCGGGTACCTTATTCAGCAAAGATCATTCCATTACCCGAGGGTTCCCGATTGTCAGTAGAATTTGACCAAAGCATAATTCATAATAAAACTTGTTATTTTAATTTTTTTTTATAAAATGATTCCACTATATCAATAACCCAAAAGATACAAAAGGCACACCTACAAAATACATTCTGTACTGGATAGAAGTTTTGAGCACCTGCCTTCAGTAGTTTTCAAGATATGGAATGTTAACGAAAATGGTATGGACAGACGGACCCACAACAATATACCTATGCCCATTCGGGCTGAGGGGTAAAAAGGGCAATTGCATGCGAGTTTTGGGGTATGCATGGGCTGTCAGTGGTCCAAATTAGCCGTGTGAGGTATTATTTTGAAGCGCTCGTGGTGTAGAGTCAGACTGGGGTGATTTTTATTGAAAGTCTCGTCAATCTGCAGATTCGCAATCGGAAGATAGGCCTAGTAGAAAAAGTTTGTTTGGGTGGGTGTTTTGTGTTCTGGGTGGAACATCCGTGGTCCAAATGGTCCATTCTGTTAGTCAAGAATAGGTCTCAGCCCCTCAGAGAACTTGTCGTAAGAGGTGACTAACTGGGGTTCCCGGGCGTTGAAAGGAATAGGACCCTACCCGTTTGGTTCCCGGGAGTGAAAGAGAATAGGAACCAAACGTCGTGATATGACTGAAATAGTGTTGAAAGCGACGTTAAATCATATTCACTCACTCACTAGATACAATGACTTTACTGTGGGATTTTCCTCCCTCTGAAAAGCTTGATTTTAACTCAAGTAAATGGAATTTTTTTTTCCAAAAGCAATAGTTCAGCTGCCATTTTAACACGTAATTTGAAGAGATTTTGTAGAAATTTATCTCTTGTATGGGCAAAGATTTTTAGGAAAACCCTCCTACGCTCCATTGGGACAGATGTTAAATATCCCCCAGTTGCGCAGGTCTTTCTTTGTTTAGATCCGCTGTTACTTCCGTTATACCCGTACCCAAGAGAATGTGTTGTCTCACTTGAATGTTTATGGTGTAGACTCAGACTGGAGTGGTGATTTCGTCCAGTCATGTCATTCTGCGGATGCGCAGTCTGGTAGTAAAAGAGAAAGGGCATTTGAGGTGGCAGTTTTGGGTGATAGATGTAGATGGGCTATCCTTGCTCCAAGTGGGCCGTGTGGGGTGTCATATTGAAGCACTCGTGTTGCAGATTCAGACAAGTAGTAATGTTGCCCCGTCATATCAGTCTGCGAAAACGCAGTGGTATAGAAAGGTGGTAGTTTGGGAAGTGCACAGTGGTGCATTTGTAGTATAGGTGGACCATCCTTGATCCAAATGCGTCGTGGGTGGTATCCTCTTGAAGTTCTTATCAGGTAGAGTCAGACTGGGGGTGATACGCGCATGTGCACTCCTGTCAGGCATAGTCATTTGCCTCATCATATTCGGTTCTTTTAGAGAACAATTTACTTGTTTTGAAAAAAAAAAAAAACATTTCTGCAAAATCCTCATTTGGATTTTCGAAGAACCACGGAAAAACTAATATCTTGGTAAAAAAAAAAAACAAGAAAAAACAACAGAAAAAACAACTATTCTAAGACTGTAGATCCCAGGTCATATTCACAATGTACTTCTTGAAATCTTTACAAAAACCTTGGCCTTTCAATAACCCACAACACAGATAGAAAAGATTCTATGCAAACTTGCATACAATCAATTGCACAGATGCAACAGACAACCGAATTGCAGTTTTACTACTTTATAAGACTTTATTTCACAGATAAATGTCAATTGTAGATTTGATTAAATTATGGCTAGCTATATCTGTCTTATGTACAATAATTCTGCATGTAAATGATCAATTCTAAAACTATTACTATCATCTAATAAATCATATTTCATAATGACCACACAAACTAACTGTATAAAGGTTAAATTCAGGAGGAGGTAATAATAAACACAGTTGTAAATGCACAAATATTAGGAAATACATACAATATTACAGGTTATGTACTCTGACTATATAAACCGACTAATGGACGGGTTTAAGGGTGTTCAATCCTGAGGAAGAGTAAAATTGATTTCTGGATCTCTCTATAAATTTGTAAAATACTACATATTAATTTGAATATTGGACCTAAAAAGGTGTATGAAAGCAAGAAAAGAACAACATTTGTACAGGTAAAGTTATAAAAATAGCCCAATGGGCTCCACCACCCCTCAGCTCTCAGTTATTGTCTACATTCAGCAATCATGCATTGCATAAGATGTATTTTTAGAACTTTGACATCATGTAGGTTAACAAAACGTGATCTGGTAGGGTTGACTGTAGTTCTCTCATTTTAGAAATACATAGGAAGTTGAACCAGGTCAGCTTTTGCCAAGGCCTTAATTGATGGGGAAAAAAATGTACTGATCGAGGTTCTGTTAGAGTATGACCAAAGTCTTAACTCTAACTATACTCTTCTATGTTGCTCATAATCAAATCAAGTAATTTGATCTTGGGAATATAGATCAAGGTCAGTCATCTTCAACAATTTTCTGGTCTATTCTAACTCAATTACATATGGAACATGAATTCAGAGATCTTAGACTTAACATATAGAATTTGACCTTTAGAAAATAGGTCAAGGTCAGTGATAGTCAATAGACTTCAGGTTCAGGCATATGTGGTATAAATTTGAACAATGCAGATATAATCATTCATCAAATATTGTACTAAATAAACTCTGATCTGGATATAATAGGTCAAGGTCAGTCAACTCGGATAGGCTTCCAGTCAATCACCAGTTGCATATTTAATATGAATTTGGAGACCTAGATTCAATCCTTCAAAAAAATAAAGCAAATACTAGAGTTTGACCTTGATAAAATAGGTCAAGGTCGTGTCATTTTCAATAGGCTTCTGACCCTTCACCAGATGCAAACATGGTATGAATTTACAATGCCTGGCTATAATCCTTCTTGAGATATCGTGTTCACAGATGCATGGACACACAGACGATGCTGAAAATGACAATATGTACCCTTCGGGCAAAATTTGCTGGAGAGGTAGCAAAAAAATGAGGCGACACATTCTTCAATCAAATGGAATATAAATGGGTAAAACTCAAAGAAAATACGAAGCTGCGCATCTGAAAACCCCTCGGCTCTGGGCGCCAGCCATTCATAATGTATTCAATTTAAAACAAGACTTCAGGAACACCAAGCAGTCAAGTAACAAATATACAGATTATGAAAAATTTTGCCATTAGAAATGGCCTCTAACGTTTCCGTCCAATCAGAGAAACCGGTATTCATTACATAAGTCTGTTGATGCATCGACGATGTATACCAAATTTTACATCGAACATCTGAAAATTATCTGAGATAGAGATCCCTAATGATTTCGCATAAATTAAAGATGGCCGCCCATCCTTCCCACCACTCAGAGAAACTGATGTGGTTATTCATTGCAAGTCTCTTGATACATAGATTCTGTATACCAAGTTTCATATAGAACACTGAAATGGTATCAAAGATAAACATCATTAAAGATTTTGCATAAATTAAAGATGGCCACCAAGGTTTCCGCCCAAGCAGAATACGAAGCTGCGCATCTGAAAACCCCTCGGCTCTGGGCGCCAGCCATTCATAATGTATTCAATTTGAAGCAAGACTTCAGGAACACCAAGCAGTCAAGTGACAAATATACAGATTATGAAAAAATTTGCCATTAGAAATGGCCTCTAAGGTTTATGTCCAATCAGAGAAGTCGGTATTCATTACATAAGTCTGTTGATGCATCGATGATGTATACCAAATTTTGTCATAGAGCATTTGAAAATTATCAGAGATAGAGATCATTAATGATTTCGCATAAATTAAAGATGGCCGCCCATCCTTCCCACCACTCAGAGAAACTGATGTGGTTATTCATTGCAAGTGTCTTGATACATGGATGCTGTATACCAAGTTTCATATAGAACACTGAAATGGTATCAAAGATATACATCATCAAAGATTTTGCATAAATTAAAGATGGCCACCAAGGTTTCCGCCCAATCAGAAACACCAGAACTGCCATTTATCGTAGGTCTATTGATGCATCGATGATATATGCCAAATTTTACATCGAGCACTCGAACGGTATCAGAGATAGAGATCATTAATGATTTCGCATAAATTAAAGATGACCGCCCATCCTTCCTGCCACTCAGAGGAACTGATGTGGTTATACATTGCAGGTCTCTTGATACATCGATGCTGTATACCAAGTTTCGTATAGAACACTTGAATGGTATCAAAGATATATATCATTAAAGATTTTGCATAAATTAAAGATGGCCGCCAAGGTTTCCACCGAATCAGGGAAACTGGTTTGGTCATTCCTTTGAAGTTTCTTGATGCATCGATGATCTATACCAAGTTCACACACGGAACAGTGAAATGGTACCTAAGATACACAAGATTAATGATTTCGCATAAATTAAATATGGCCACCAAAGTTTCCAACCAATCAGGTCCAGATTCAATAGGGTTCTGGGTCATGAGCATATGGATGTGCAGTGCAAGTTTGGTGTGCCTAGGGTAAGTCGTTCTAAAGATATCTTGGTAACGAGAAAGCTGTGATGGTTTCGCATAAATTAAAGATGGCCGCCAAAGTTTCCAACCAATCAGGTCCAGATTCAATAGGGTTCTGCGTCACGTGCATACGGATGTGCACTGCAAGTTTGGTGTGCCTAGGGTAAGTCGTTCTGAAGATATCTTGGTAACGAGAAAGGTGTGACGGACGGACGGACGGACGGACGGACAGACGTACATGACGACGACAATACCCTTCGGCCAAATTTTGGCCGAGGGGTAAAAACCAGAACTGTCTATTGATACATCGATGATGTATACCAAATTTTACATCGAGCACTGGAACCGTATCAGAGATATAGATCATTAATGATTTCGCATAAATTAAAGATGGCTGCCCATCCTTCCCGCCACTCAGAGGAACCGATGTGGTTATTCATTGCAAGTCTCTTGATACATCGATGCTGGATACCAAGTTTCATATAGAACACTGAAATGGTATCAAAGATATATATCATTGAAGATTTTGCATAAATTAAAGATGGCCGCCAAGGTTCCGCCCAATCAGAAACGCCAGAACTATCGTAAGTCTATTGATGCTTCGATGATATATACCAAATTTTACATCGAGCACTCGAACAGTATCAGAGATAGAGATCATTAATGATTTTCCATAAATTAAAGATGGCCGCCCATCCTTCCCGCCACTCAGAGGAACTGATGTGGCTATACATTGCAGATCTCTTGATACATCGATGCTGTATACCAAGTTTCGTATAGAACACTTGAGTGGTATCAGAGATATATATCATTGAAGATTTTGCATAAATTAAAGATGGCCGCCAAGGTTTTCACCGAATCAGGGAAACTGGTTTGGTCATTCCTTTGAAGTTTCTTGATGCATCGATGATCTATACCAAGTTTCACACTGAACAGAGAAATGATACCTAAGATACACAAGATTAATGATTTCGCATAAATTAAATATGGCCGCCAAAGTTTCCAACCAATCAGGTCCAGATTCAATAGGGTTCTGGGTCATGAGCATATGGATGTGCAGTGCAAGTTTGGGGTGCCTAGGGTAAGTCGTTCTAAAGATATCTTGGTAACAAGAAAGCTGTGATGGTTTCGCATAAATTAAAGATGGCCGCCAAAGTTTCTAACCAATCAGGTCCAGATTCAATAGGGTTCTGGGTCACAAGCATACGGATGTGCACTGCAAGTTTCGTGTGCCTAGGGTAAGTCGTTCTGAAGATATCTTGGTAACGAGAAAGGTGTGCCGGACAGACGGACAGACGGACGGACGGACAGACGGACAGACGTACATGACGACGACAATACCCTTCGGCCAAATTTTGGCCGAGGGGTAAAAATGGCAAAATTTGTTCAAAACTCGCTCATTTTTATTATGCAGTGAAACGTGTGAATACAGACATCTGAGACCAACCTCTAAATACTGACATTATCTTGGGTTCCAATACATAAATTTAAGGTATTTTGAACGTTGAGAAAGGCAGAACCCTGTCACAACTGACCCTATAATCTGGTCCCAAGCATGGTTGCTTTACACAGGTTTCACTGTACCACAAAAGAAATGACGGAAGTAATAGTTCAGATTGGTTGCTCCGACAGAACTTACGAAGTTGCACATATACAGTCAATTATTGCTGTGGAAGTGTAAAGATAGGTAACAAATGCACAAAATAACATGGTGGACAATCTATCTTTCACCTTGGTGTGGATTTTTCAGTTTTGTCTGGGGCTTGTCCCTATGTGGTGAGATTTCAATAAGACCTATGTAAACTGCGGCTGATGTGGACCGATCTCTATTGCAATGTATTTGCATATATTGAGCCTACACAAAACAAGATTATGTAGCCTCAAATTCTGCAGCGAAGACATACAAAAAGATCGGCCCACATCAGTAGGTTTAGAGTGAACTATCTGTATGTATATAATGAAGGTAAGAAGGGTGTATTTGCTCAACAAAATCAACAATATATCTTAGAAACATCCGATGGCACTTTCGTCTATCTAATTTGCATAATAATAGACATGTTTTGTTTTTCAGTGCATGTAGTAAAAGTTAGATTATGTACAATCATTGGATAATCACTGTTAGGACATGTAACAGTATCTAAGCCAAGTCAGTTGAAGATTTTGGTGTCTGATGAATAAATCAGAAGATATAAAGCAAAAATGACTATTTTTACCTTCATTTTAGAGAGGTAGTTCTCTATAACCTGATCAGGGGGTCGGGCAGACAGTCGACCATCAGGTCTTATGAAATCCACAATATAGAGAAAGATGGAAGATACATGTAGGATCTCCACCATGAATGAGAAAGGAAATTGGCCCCCAACAGCCCACCAGAATTGCATTGGGGCAAGGCAGTGATGTTTCCAAAAACACGGTAACCTCTCTAATTATTTGTCTCTCCAATTAAATTGGAAAACGCTCATTTTTAAATATTCACAAAATGCAAAAATTACACATGGAAAACAAACTAGATCGCTATACACAAATACATGCTGCCTATAGAAGTATACACATTAATATAAAAGCCTGTTAAAATTATGCTATCTCATTATGATACATGTAAAAAGGGTACTGGTACATGTATTATGCCAAAACAGATGTAGTAGGTCCAGACCTCACTTGTGAAATTATGAGCTATTGCTTATCAACCAATGACGTTTAGGATTTTCTAAAAATCCACTATCAATGATTTCAATGTGCCAATGGAATTATTAAACCACAGAGCTCAATTCATTGAAAATTATACATTCACTTTCATTACCAAACTTTCAAAGACAGCAATTACATGTAGCTCTTTCTTACTTTTTAAATTTTAGAATAATTTAACACAGAGCAAGAGACCATACAATGCAGGTTATATTCCTGCCCAAGCCATAAATGGATCTTTCTGCACTTCAAAAGCTCTGTATCATAACAAATGAGTACAGATAGAGTGGTCATCAAATGCAGCATGAGAGAGCTCTTTGTGACATTACGAAAAGAGATCTTGGTGACATTACATATAGAGCTCTAGAGCTGCACCAATCTGCATAAACTTAGATGTATATGAAAATATATAATCTGATACAGGTGTTATGAACTTGTGTTCCCACCAAATAAATCACTACCCGACCAGAGCTAGACAGCAGCATCTGCGACAGTTCGTTTGATGTTGATTGCAGCTACCATGTTTTGCCAACATCCGCCTACTATGGCTGATGTGATGTAGATGTCTGGAGTACACTAATCGTACATATTTTTTAAACTGGCCAGCAGATTGACTGGCAATTTCTTTCGGCTGATTAAAGGTGAGAACACACAAATTTTGTATAGCACCAAGTTTATGAAGATGGTAAAGTGCACCAAAGCTTGACATCAAATTTATATTTCAATGGAGGCTCACTCCATGAAGTTTACATGCAACCAATACCAGGAGCAAGTGAGCTCGTCCTATACGGAGTTCACAAAAAAACAACTAATAAACTTGAAAAATTTAACATTGTAAAGAGTAAAACTGCTAACATATAAACTATCCAGTAAAATTCTAAATGATATATTGTTCAAAACTTCCATTCAAAACTGTTCATGTATTTATAGCACCAAAATATATTATTAAAAACATGCATTCGGTTGATCATTGACAGATTGTAAAACTCTGAATCAACCAAGATATTAAATCAAATGTTTTTAAGAGAGCCAGCTTTTATAATGTACATGTATATTGTATTATGCAATGGATGAATTGTACTATCTGACATATCCGGTTGAAATATGTGATTAATAGAGCTTAATTCCTAGGATATCAGCTAATCAATAGCCCAGTCCTACTTTTACTTGGCAACCTGCAACTCTACAGTCCATGCGTTCTTACCCCGAACAGTCACCATTTCAATATAGATCAACCTCAGTCTTGGACTAATGCACGAGCCTGATATTGACTCCCAACACAACAGCTACAAGGTTATGTCAACCCGGCTTAATCATGTCAATGGTAGCTGTGTAGGAGAATGCCTGAATAGTTCCCTCAACAATGTTGACTCACCACACATGTGGATGACTGCAGTATATGGACACATGACCCCTGAATAGGAGATTGCATTTCAGCGACAATCAGAACGCCTAGTAATCCACTCTACTATCCACTACCTTATAAATCCAATGACAAAGGAGCAAGGAAAGTACTATTGCTATGGTTCTGTCAGAGATATGTAGCTATCAAATAAACTCTGTTGTGGAGAAATACCAGGAATTCTAAGTCAATTGTGAGTGGAGTACTTGTACCTGTATCTATTTACAGGAGTCTTGTCAACCATGTTTGTTCAAATTAGGTATTAGTCATGTATTTTGCACTATGGCACACATAGTCTTTTCTCATCAATATATATATATATATATATATATAATGATTAAATTATTCTTAAATGTTAGGCCGAAGCAATCAGAGATAGTTTGGATGTATGACCCCCCATTTTTCAGGTTGCGGGGTTGTGATGATATATCACATCTATATAATATAGTTATAGTCAGGGAGTTACATTAAAGTGATTGTAAACCCTCAAGTAAAGTTTCCATCAAATGAGAGACCATTGCAAACAGTGTCGGAAAATATTTATTGTAATTTTTTACGATTTTATTACACAGAGTAAACTGCAAATAAAGCATGGTATTCTATGGTGGTCTGTTGCAATCATATTTAGGTCCAGTGATGTCACACTGCCTTAATACATATATTTCAAACTGTGTATGCACTTTCCAATGCTTGATTCAAGCTTAAGGTGTGTATACTTTGAGTTTCAACACAGACTCACTGTTCCAATGTGCATGTTTCACCAAAATCTGGGAAATTAAATGCAAGATTCAAATTGACTTGACAGTTATGAGTTACCATCTCCCCGATTTTGGTGAAACATGCACATTGGAACAGTGAGTCTGTGTTGAAACTCAAAGTATACACACCTTAAGCTTGAATCAAGCATTGGAAAGTGCATACACAGTTTGAAATATATGTATTAAGGCAGTGTGACGTCACTGGACCCAAATAGGATTGCAACAGACCACCATAGAATACCATGCTTTATTTGCAGTTTACTCTGTGTAATAAAATCGTAAAAAATTACAATAAATATTTTCCGACACTGTTTGCAATGGTCTCTCATTTGATGAAAACTTTACTTGAGGGTTTACGATCACTTTAAGGACAAGAATGTACATGTGCTATGTAGCATATAATAGTTATCCATCAAATGGTAATGAAGATGTGATCCTGACAAGCATATATTGATGTTGACAATAAAGAGCCATAACTCCGGGACAAATCACTGAAATGGTTAAAAATCCTAGTAGTTCACATCAGTAAGATCTCAAATTTAAGTTCGAAGTTGCCCATCAAATGGCATCCGAGATATGGTCCAGACAAGCATATATTGATATGAACAAATAAAGGGGCACAACTCTGGGGCAAATCATTGAAACAGGTAAATGCAGGACAGTGCCCACCAAGATTTACTATGAAACCTTCCAACTTCTCCAGGAATTATTGAGGGAAATACAGACCGGACAACACTATACTATAGCATATTTTGGAGTCCTCAATAAATGGAAATCACTGAAAGCGGCAAAAAAAACCCCCTGACACTGCCCCTCCACAAGGTACTAAGCATCTTCCATGTAAGTTTCAAAGTTATCCATCAATATGGTAACCGAGATATAGGTCGGACAAACTAGTATCTACTGACATTGATGAAAGGGTCACAATTCTGGAGAAAATTATCGAAATGCGCAAAAAGAACTGACAGTGCACATCTGCAATATACTATGCAGCTTCCATGTAAATTTTGAAGTTGTCAATCAAATAGTATACGATATTCATCCGGACAAGTTTGGCTGTATGCCCTCTAATTAGAGGGCGACATAAATATATTATTAGCCAAATGGCTAAATCTAGATATGGTATCATAAAACAAAGTTCATACCTGAAGCTAAAGAACATACAGGTGCAACACATGTATGGACACTTTTCAGTCCATCACATGAGACAATATGACATCAGCTATGTCACATCAATTCCTATGATGTCAGCACAACATTAGGAAGCAAGATGACAATAACACAAATCATTACAATAACTATTAATTACACTACATACAGTTAACATGTTATTAAAATGATTGTATAAACAGCTCATCATACAAATTACATAGATAAAATACAACAATCCATATTTATGTGGTTTTATAAATATCAGCTAAACATGCAGTAGAATTATAGAGAGAAATGTCATATCAGTATATGATGGTAAACACGGAAATGTTGATTGACAACACATGAACTATATGGCATAAATATGACTGAATTACAGCAGAAAATAAAAGGAAATATGATTAGGTACAGGACAACATATCAATTCACAATATTAGCTATGCTGTGAAATAGGACAAAAAAACAACAACAACACAATACCATGATCTTTGTCAGGATGAAATGTGATAAAACAAATATCAGCTAACAACAAAATTGTCATTATGGTGTGAATGAATGTCAGTTAACAACACATAACCTAAAACTATAACGAAAACACCTGATTTATGACAAGAAACAGGATAAATATCCAATAACAACACAACTGTCCTGAGACTGGGACAAATTTCAGCTATACATTATCCATGATGTGAAAAAGAAGATGTCAGCTAAGGAGTTAACATCACCTATGTATTAGATATGATAAAATATTGAATAACATCAAATATTATGTGAAAAGGGACATAATGTTGACTAACATCACTTATTGTGTGCGATAGGATAAAACGTTGACTTACATCATTTATCATTGTGTGAAATAGGACAAAATGTCAGCTAACACCAACAACATGTATTGTGAATGTCAGTTAACATCAATTACTGTAACTGTCAGTTAACATCAACCATCGCCTGAAATAGGACAAACTGTTGGATAACATCAACTTTTGTGTAAACTAGGCAAAATGTCAGTTAACATCAACTACTGTGTGAAATGAGACGAAATGTTGGCTCACATCAACTAGAATGTGATATTGGACAAAATGTTGACTAACATCAAATATTTTGTGAAACAGGACAAATTTTTGACTCACATCAACTATTGTGTCACCTATCATGAATGCTGCCTAAAATAAACTGTTGTGTGAAATAAGACAATGTCGACTAACATCAACTATACTGTGAAATTATTACTAAGGGCAATATATTGGATATCACCAACTATTGTGTGAAACAAGACCAAATGTCAGCTAATATCAAGCATTATACAAAATATGACAAAATGTTGGATAACATCAAATATACTGTAAACACAACAAAATGTCTGCTAAGCACCTATTATGTCAAACCAAAGCCTATTATGTTTGAATGCCAGGAAATGC
Source organism: Hanleya hanleyi (assembly GCA_036873755.1). Classification (NCBI taxonomy): domain Eukaryota; kingdom Metazoa; phylum Mollusca; class Polyplacophora; order Lepidopleurida; family Hanleyidae; genus Hanleya; species Hanleya hanleyi. Next base: position 49,241 of record JAVTVY010030388.1, on the reverse strand, counting down.
ATTCATGAGTGAACTGTGGTATAACACAGACAAAGTACCAGCTACCAACATCATGAAATGTGATCATTTTTGCCATGCTGGTACATATATACGTGTGAGATGATGTCCTAGGACAACAGCATAAACCAGTGTATCAGCACTAGGACAATATGCATGTAATTGAAGAAGAATGCAAGGGAAAATATATCAACAATATAGAGAAAAACAAAGGGTATGAGAGGAGAGAATGACATACACAATAACAATGAAATTATATTAACTTTCAAACATAACTACCATCACAACCTCAGACAGAATGACTCACAGATCAAGGGAGAATATCACTAGATTATCTGGTGATAAACTGTAAGACAGTATGGCATATAATATGAACAACCCAAAGAATGACATTCAATCATTCAATAACAGAATATATCAACCATAACCTGTATGTCATATTAAATCTAGGACAAAATTGCTGGACATCCTTAGATATTCCATGGCACAGAACCTAGGATCCGATAGTATGAGATATTATACCACAAACTATAGGACATGCGCAATAATGTCATAACCGAGGACAGGAGACTTGATCTGTTAATGTCCAGAGACTCAACCAAAACAGTGTGACATACAACAACAGTTTACAATCTATAGGACATGCTCAATAATGTCATAATCTGGGGAAGGAGACTCGATCTGTTAATGTCCACAGACTCAACCAAGACAATGTGACATACAACAACAGTTTACAATCTATAGGACAGGCTCAATAATGTCATAATCTAGGGAAGGAGACTCGATCTGTTAATGTCCAGAGACATAACCAAGAAAGTATTACATGCAATAAAAGTTTACAAAATATAGGACATGCTCAATAATGTCATAACCTAGGGCAGGACACTGTTAATGTTGAGAGACTGAACCAGGACAGTACGACATACAATAACAGTTGATAAACTATAGGATATGTTTAATAACGTCATAACCTAGGACAGGACACTCTGTTAATATCGACAGATTGGACAAGGTTATACCAGTCAACCTGGATACCATTGATGAAAATACTCTTCATACAGCCCTCAAAGTTGGTCATACTGAAGGAGGCACCTTGAGGTCTTGCATAGTCTGAAATAATAGACAAACAGATGAGGGTAAATTTTTTTCTCCTTACAATGTTAACTAAAACAGGACCCATGCAAAGCACTGAGAACCCCTCGGCCTTGATGGTATCAAAATAGGGTCCTTATTGAAGAACATACAGTTGATGGCAACAAGCAATTAGTGACAAAATTGACAGTTTAACCTAGTAGTCAATACTACGATTTAAAAGGTTTGATCAAATGGCGATGTCATTTAAGTTTAGTAGTCTTGTAAATCCTTAAGACATGGTGGAAATGACAGACATAGTACTTATGTACATACATGATACCAATACTCCAAATCCAATGGCAAGAGCCCAAGTATGTGTCCAGTGTAAGGTCAGTTAGCCTATGCATAATCACTCTTGAGTTACGGTAGCCAAAAACCATCAGATAACAACAGGAATAACTTTGACACAGTGACCCCCAAAAATAGGTCAATCTCACTTTGCGAAGACTTCTGCTCTATGACCACTGTCATGCATATATTATGCCAGTTTGGTGCTCCTAGGCATTCATTTTTCAGATGATTAAATGGAGAAAAATTGACATAATCTGACCTGGTGACCCAAAAAAAAACTGGATCGATACCACCGAGTTTCCATATGCTCCTGTTTTGAGACCACATGCATGTGTGATGTAATTTTTGTGGATCTTGGCATATTCATTCTGGAGATATGATGAGAAAACATCCTGAACGTAAGTACATACATGATGAAAATACCCTAAGGACAATGTTGGCTGTAGTCCATGATCTGATGTGTTTCTAGTGTATTAATTTCTGTAAGCCAAGGCCATATTGTACTTGAAATAAGCAGCCAGAAATGACAGGACAAATTTGACCCAGTAACCCAGATAAAACATGAATTGCAGGCAAGCACCTAAAAGGTGCGTGGACCCCTCAGCCTGTTTTTTTTAGTAAAGTAGGATCAGGGCTGCATCTAGAGCCAATTTAGTTTCGGAAAACATATGGGTGCCCAAAACTCAAAAGAAACAAAAAACGAAAGTGTTGTTGTTGTTCAATTTTGAAAGGATTTCTGAAGGAAATACTAGAAAAAGCCCCTAGGATCCTCAATATCGATCCTATTGCATAGCTGGGTATTGAATTTCATGTTAATAAACCTCTGTTTTGGGAGTGATCGATCACAGGCTATTTGCGCCGAAATTCACTTACAAAAATTGGACCCTCAATAATGAATAACGAAAAGGAAATGGGAGTTTGGGATCGGAACCTGCAAAAAAATCCCTGGACACCGTATAAAACAGATATAGGTTTCACGCGAGTGGTGTGCTGGGATTACAGCATGCAAGAAAGTGTAGCTTTATCGGTGGCAATTTATGCATTGCACAAGTGTGATTTAGTAAACACACTGATTGACATAGGCCCACCCTTATCATTAGGGGGGGGGGGGGGCATAAACTCCAGGTATGCAAACTGGTTCAAAATTGCCCAGAGTCAGGCTAAAAATGGGCTCTCCTAATCACTCGTTTGAAATAATTTCCAAGGTACAGTAACATGTTTGGTGACAAAAATTGATAAAAATGTTGCACCAGTTAAATGTGTGGACACAAATACGGTTCATGCAAAAGTTTTAGGATAAAACATATGATGTAGAATAGAATAATTTAATAGCAAAATTAAAGAAAATTGTTGTCCTTCATTCAATGAGAATCTTCCTTGTATCAGGGAACCTTCAAAATTCACAATGAAACATGCAACCAACGGTTCCCGATGGGCATAGATAACAGTGCAAAAGCTAAGCCATCAATAAATAATAAAAAAAATCATGAAATAATTATAACCATGTGAAAATCTAATCATTTCATCAGTCAACATTCAGGAAGCTCTCACCAAAGTTTGGTCAGGCCCGACTTGATAGATCTACAGATATTCAGCGGACAAGAACATGTTGATGGGCATAGATAACAGTGCAAAAGGAGTCAACATTCAGGAAGCTCTCACCAAAGTTTGGTCAGGCCCGACTTGATAGATCTACAGATATTCAGCGGACAAGAACATGTTGATGGGCATAGATAACAGTGCAAAAGCTGAGCCATCAATAAATAATAAAAAATAATAATTAAAAATCATGAAATCATCATAGCCACCTGAAAATCTAATCATTTCATCAGTCAACATTCAGGAAGCTCTCACCAAAGTTTGGTCGGGCCCGACTTCATAGATCTGCAGATATTCAGCGGACAAGAACATGTTGACGGACGGACGCCAGGACGGACGGACGCCAGGACGGACGCTAGGACGGACGGACGTACGTACATGGCAACGACAAGACCCCACAGCCCTATGGGCTGAGGGGTAAAAAGGTCAATCTCACTGATTTTTGATAGGCTTCTGCTTTAAGACCATATACATATGTGGATAAAGTTTGGTGCTCCTAGGCATAGTCATTCTTGAGATATGGTGGTAACAATCAATTCATGATCAACCAACAAAGTTTGACTGGTGACCTGGTAAAATATGGACCAATCTCGCTGATTTTCAATAGGCTTCTGCTCTGACCATATACATGTGTGATGTAAGTTTGGTATTCCTAGGCATAGTCATTCTTAACATATGGTGGTAAAGATAACGGATAAAATTGCCCGCGCGGGTAAAAAGCTTTTTACCTATGGGGCGAAAGAGTTAATGTTAGACATGCTATAGTTATGTAAGCATGATGACAATAGCTTAGGAATTTCTTATCGTACCCTGTACTGGCAATCACTACTGATAGTCTAGACTGCAAATACTGTTACGTACATAGATACATAGAATATCTGTATAGCAAATATCAGTGCTCCTGATCAAATCAAACGAGAGCAGTTCGGTTGTTAGGCTACCTGGGGAAATGTAAACAAGCCATCATTTGGAATATAAATTAAGGCCAGTGTAAAGGAAGGTTCACCAGCTCTCCGCCCCAAATTAAGTATTTCTGTCCTAATATGGTGTGTGGATCTGCATGTCACACTGACTCTACACCAGTATTTATCGGACATCAATCTGTATATCCCATTCAGCTTCTTGCTCTGGCTTTAGTTCAATGTTGATCTAACAAATATTTGTATAGTTCACACTGTTTACATGTGAGAAATGTGAAAGCTGCTGTGTAACATCAACAGAGGGAACTGTTTGAAATACACACGTAACACTACAACACCACACCTCCGCAAGTTGGATCTCACCTTTATACACTAAAAAAAATCTGATTTTCTGTGTCCACAAAATGATAGCTGAATCCTGAACAATCTCGTTCAGAGTTTTCCATAACCCATTTTTCCTCTTACATTGTTACCCAAAAATTCTATGCTATGCTCCAACATTTAGGGTCGATTGCAATCACCTTAGAAACAGTAAACAATCAGGATTTGCTAGGTTTGTATCGCTGAATGCAGTGCATTTTATATACAGTTGAGGAAATTCCAAGAGAAAATAAAAATTCTAATATAGTTGGAGATTATGATAAAATAATCATGAAGAAAGTTCAATTACGGATAAACGAAGGAGAAAATTCCTATTCTTATATACGTACATATAATTTAAATTCTGATAGACAATGGAGAAAATTCAAATCCAGATTTGTTGAAGAAAGTTAAAAGTCTGACAGAAGGTGGAGAAAATTTAAATTGATATCAGAGGAAGAATATTCCAATCCTGACAAACAATCTCCGATATACGAAGGAGAAAATTCAATATATAGTGGAGAAAATGCAATTTCTGATATAATGCGGAGAAAATTCTGGTACAAGAAATTCAAGATCTTATCTGATCTTATCCAGCCCTTCTTCATTTTGTTCAGTTATTATTCACAATTACTAGATTTTCTTGGTAAATCAAACCTCCTTTTTCAACACTTCAAGAGATTCAACTTTCAAGAAACGTAAGTCCTAAATATTATTTGCATCACACTCACATGATTTTGCTAGCACACAAAGAGTTAGGTGCAGGATTGGCCTTTTTTTTAGATACTTTTCAAATTTCCTATGCTTTAACATGGTGCTATATAGCATACTTGGCAATATTGTGCAGATATTTTTGCTAAACTACGCAGTAGGCAGAAAAGTGGGTTACTTTAATAGCATCTATATTCAATATTTAGCACTTTTATAATCTGGTGTAATTAGAATATATTCGCATTAAAATATCTGTAACACCGTGTTGGAGAACGGACAATATATTCAATATTTAGCACCTTTATAATATAATCTAATTAGAATAGATTCGCACATAAATATGTAGCTGACGTCTGAGAACAGACAATATATTGAATATTTAGCACTTTGATAATATCATCTAATTAGAAAAGATTCGCAGTTAAATATCTAGCTGGCGTCCGAGAAAGACAATTCAATATTTAGCACCTTTATAATATCATCTAATTAGAAAAGATTCGCACTTACATATGTAGCTGGCGTCTGGGAAAAGACAATATATTCAATATTTAGCACTTTTATAATCTATACTAAATAGAAGAGATTCGCAGTTAAATATCCACAAGATCCTTTTCGGAGAAAAGACAATATATTCAATATTTAGCACTTTTATAATCTAATATAATTAGAAGAGATTCGCATCAAAATATCTGTAACACCGTGTCGGAGAAAGGACAATATATTCAATATTTAGCACCTTTATAATATCATCTAATTAGAATATATTTGCATTTAAATATGTAGGTGACGTTTGAGAACAGACAATATATTGAATATTTAGCACTTTGATAATATCATCTAATTAGAAGAGATTCGCAGTTAAATATCTATCTGGCGTCTGGGAAAAGACAATATATTCAATATTTAGCACCTTTATAATATCATAGAAGAGATTCGCACATAAATATGTAGCTGGCGTCTGGGAAAGACAATATATTCAATATTTAGCACTTTTATAATCTATACTAAATAGAAGAGATTCGCAGTTAAATATCCACAAGAGTCTTTTCAGAGAAAAGACAATATATTCAATATTTAGCACTTTTATAAACTACTATAATTAGAAGAGATTCGCATTAAAATATCTGTAACACTGTGTCAGAGAAAGGACAATATATTCAATATTTAGCACCTTTATAATATCATCTAGTTAGAATATAATTTGATTGTTGCAATCAAGTACCAAAGGAAGATGTTGTTTTTGGCGTTTTGTTTCTTTCGAAATTACAATGAAAGGGACCGATTTTCTCCGAAGCACCTTCGGTCATCGTTGAGTGATTGGTTTGTTGTGCCAGTAATACTGAATACATGTCAGCTGTCTGCATCAGTGAGGTTGCCTTTATATCGCCCGTTCTGTAGGCACCAATCAAGCATTACCTGGGACTGTCTTATCCAGCCTATATACCAGCACATGCGCGTTGTTTAACCAGGAAGAACGATAGAATAATCTGTTATTGTCTGAGTGGAGTTGCACAGACCACAAATAAAAATGTACTTGCGACTGTCTTAAAAATCCTTACATAACAGCGCATGCGCGTTGTTTAACCAGGAAGAACGATAGAATAATCCCTGTTATTGTCAGAGGAGTTGCACAGACCAGCAAATAAGATGTAAGGCTGCCTTAAACCTGCTTATTCAGCAGTCCATGCAAGGTTGAAAATATGTAGCATTTGTGCTAATTATACAATATATTTTCTTTAAGGAGAGGCAATCGGACAATTTGGAGCTGCGATTTAGAAGAAATATTCAATATTTATCATGGCTGCAATTTGGAAGAAATATTCAATATTTAGCATTTGTGCTAATTATACAATATATTTTCTTTAAGGAGAGGCAATCGGACAATTTGGAGCTACGATTTAGAAGAAATATTCAATATTTAGCATTTGTGCTAATTATACAATATATTTCCTTTGAGAACAGGCAAGTCAAAGTGCTAACTAGCAGTAATCCTAGAAATTATCTTCAAAGTAGCACACCCCTTTCTAAATATCGCTGATTTTAGAAATTATTTGCGAAGTAGCAGATCTGCTAAATAGCATGCGAGACAATAATAACCATTCCTGCACCTTAATGCACACAAAGCGCTAAATTCAACCAATTAATTACAGGGGTTCATTAAAGTCACATTTTACAGACGTTAATAGGCTGTAAAATTACCTCAACTCAATAGAGAAGCGAAGAATTCCGGTAAACTTATTCCTACGAAGTAGGCTCTCATTTGCAAATTGTCCGGTAATGAGTGAGTCAGTTCATCTGAATGCTTTCGTCAGCAACATAGAACCTTGATTTTTGGCATGAAGGTGCATTAGGGGACTGTTACCAGCAAGTTCTGAGCGGACATACTTTTGATGAAAATTTCTTGCTGATTCTGACTTGGGCAGAATACTCAATTCCTGCATATAAATGCTAAGGTATTAGAATATTACACTTAATTTAATTATATTAAAAGGGTAAAAATATTTTTTTTAAACCTGAATATTTTGACATCTATGAAACCCTGATTACATATTCGATCTTATGGACCATTTTACATATTATGCATCTTATGCATTCTCAGTTTAAATTATATCCAAATGTTATAGCATCAAATTATCAGCTTAATTTTAATCAGTGGAGTTTAACATCAAATAATCCGGTTTAATTGAAATCCAAAGGTTTCGAAGTTTATTTCTTTGATGGCATAACTGAAGGTTTGACTCGAGTGTGTAAAGCTGGAGTTTATGTTTACCTGGAAAGCCGCCGATATAGAGCGCGTGTTTGGTGTTGGCTGACCTGGCGTTGGCCCGGTCGAAAGCATAGGAAACATTTCCGCCATCGACCTGTAACGTGATGAAACTCTGGATGACTTCGGCCTTAACTTTGTGCCAGCGCTGGTTACAGAGTGCAAAGTCTGTGTCGTAACTACTTTCAGCAGAAAACACGCCTGCCTCACTCCTCATGTTGAACTTGAGCTGTGAAAATAAATATTTGACAGGGTCTACACCTTTCGCTTTGATTCTTTCTTACTTAATTCCACAAAATTACTCCACAGGTGCATAAAGGTTACGGATGCACACAAGAAATAAGAGAAATTCACTCTTCTAGGGAGTAGTTTATGGTATACACCTAATAATTCAATCCACCTATCACAATATATTTACCTCCAATTATGAAGACACAACTCAAATGGTGGTTCTAATCAGTGAGTGAGTGAATAGAATTTAACGTCGCTTTCAACAATATTTCAGCTATATCACGACGAACCAACTAAGCACCACCCAGCCCAGTTGTGTTCCTGCTACTTCAAAGAAGAAATATTTGAAGCAGCATGGAACCAGATACCCTCCATCCACCCTATAAAACACTGAGGACAGGGCACAAGATACAGACAGAATGCTTACATGGTGCAATAAAGACAAGTGATATTACAGTGCTAGACATCACATTATCAAGTTCCTGTTGCTTCTCAGCAAAATGCATTGAAGCAACAGGAACCTGAACCCACCCAACCACCCGCTGGTTCTAATCAGTTTGATCACCTCTACATTCATTGAAACAGCAAAGAAATAAAGGATTTTCTCCTAGATTTTGAGCCATTTTGTCAACTACTTGCTCTAATAAATTTGATCGCTCCCATCACTTCCTGTGATTGAATTATTAGAAGGGATTACCTGATCCATTTGAACTGTCATTCAACAGGCTGACTGGAAAGTTTTCACAGTTCAGTACTTTGCATTTCCCAACCTATCAGAACTGTGTCCTGGTGAGTGAGTGAATATGATTTAACATCGCTTTCAACACTATTTCAGTCATATCACGATGTTCGGTCTCATTCCTTCACACCCAGGAACCCCACGGGTAGGGTCCTATTCCTTTTTACACCCGGGAACCCCACAGGTGGAGTCCTATTCCTTTTCACACCTGGGAACCCCACGGGTGCCCCAGTTAGTCGCCTCTTACGACATGCTCTCTGAGGAGCTCATGGTCTTTTCTTACCATGACCTGGGGTGTGCACAACGACATCCCAGGTCAATCCCTGGATGCCCCCAGTTTCATTTCCATGCTGAAACTGATCAGTACTATGTCCTAATACTGCGTGGTTCTGTACAGTAAAAGGATTGACCATTCTCCTGTTGTTGAAGTAATTCGCTTCATCCGAGTCCATCTCTCCAATGTGGCACTTCAAAAGTTTATCAAATTTGTTTCCATTTGTAATTTCAGAAAATTATATAATTATTTCTCTATCTAGCCACTTTGGAAATTATATTTAATGTAATATTATTACACCAAGTAAAAAAATTCCCGTTAACTGTCCAGAATGCACTTACTTTTCCCTTGTGCAGCTCAAGTGTCATGGCAGGGGCCCCAGTGTAACTACTGATTGTGAGCAGCACGCCATCCATCTTATGTGTTTTGAAGGAGAGTGTGATCACCAGAGCAGAGCCCACACGGAATTTCTGGGCTGAAACACAACACACACCATAGTTTATGAGAGACTTCAAATGCTCCCCCGACGTTGAAACAACTGATTTGACTTGGAACCCTAACTTTCAGTACCCAGCATGCAGAGCAATCCCAAGTGAGATCCAGTGGCAAGGTACTCACAATTACCGAATTTGTCCTAATCCGGCCAGGATTTCAGAAGATATTGTATGAAAACAAAATTTTAACTTGACCCGCAGGTGGTGCCACCTATACGCGGGTCAGCATGAAAAACAATCCTAAGCGAGATCTTGAAGCAAGGTACCCACATACCAAATTTGGAAAGAATCTGCTCAGGTTTACAAAAGTTATTGTCCAGAAACAAAATTTTAACTTGGCCCCTAGGTGGCACCACCTATAAGCAGATCTGTGTGAAAAACAATATCAAGTGCGCAAGATCTTGAGGCGAAGTACCCACATACCAAATTTAAACAGAATCCATTCAGTTTCCCAAAAGTTATTGTCCAGAAACAAATCTTTAACTTTGGCCCCCAGGTGGTGCCACCTATAGGCGAAGTGGCATCAAAAACAATCCTAAGCGAGATCTTGAGGTGAGGTACCCACATACCAAACTTGAAATGAATCCGTTCAGTTTTTCATAAGTTATTGTCCGGAAACGAAGTCGGACGAATGCACGGACCCCAATACTATAGTCCCCCTTTAGCCCTTTGGGCGTCGGAGGACAAATATGTCAGATAGGTTTAAATTGGGCAAAATATGGATTGACAGCTTCAGAAATTATGGTACTAGAATCCTCTTAGAATGATCCACAAAAGACAAAGAGGGTTAATGCAAGTTATAGTATGGTGTCCAGCTGTCTCTGGTTGTGCAGACACTAATACAACCAATATTGGTAGTAAGTATACAACCACCAGTCTTGGTAGTAAATATACAGCAATCTTGGTTGTGAATATGCACCTCATCTTGGTAGTAAGTATACAACCACCAGTCTTGGTAGTGAATACACAACCATCAGTCTTGGTAGTGAATATACAATCAATCTTGGTAGTAAGTGTATGACCACCAGTTTTGGTAGTAAATATACAACCAATCTTGGTAGTGAATATACAGCCAATCATGGTAGTAATTATGTGACCACCAGTTTTGGTAGTAAATATACAACCACCAGTCTTGGCAGTAAGTATACAACCACCAGTCTTGGTAGTAAATATACAACCATCAGTCTTGATAGTGAATACACAACCATCATTCTTGATAGTGAATACACAACCACCAGTCTTGGTACTGAATATACAATCAATCTTGGTGGTAAGTGTATGACCACCAGTGTTGGTAGTAAATATACAACCAATCTTGGTAGTGAATATACAACAAATCTTGGTAGTAAGTATGTGACCACCAGTTTTGGTAGTAAATATACAACCACCAGTCTTGGTAGCAAGTATACAACCACCAGTCTTGGTAGTAAATATACAACCAATCTTGGTAGTAAGTATATAACCACCAGTCTTGGTAGCAAGTATAAAACCTCCCGTCTTGGTAGTGAATACACAACCATCAGTCTTGATAGTGACTACACAACCACCAGTCTTGGTACTGAATATACAATCAATCTTGGTAGTAAGTGTATGACCACCAGTTTTGGTATGAAAAAAACAATATGTATACAACAGTATTATACAAACAATCTTGGTATTAAGTATACAATCACCAGTCTTGGCAGCAAATACACAGCCACCAGTCTTGGTAGTAAATATACAGCCAATCATGGTAGTGAATATACAATCAATCTTGGTAGTAAGTCTATGACCACCAGTTTTGGAGTAAATATACAATCAATCTTGGTAGTAAGTATACAACCACCAGTCTTGGTAGTAAATATACAACCAATCTTGGTAGTAAGTATAAAACCACCAGTCTTGGTATTAAAAAAACAATATGTATACAACAGTATTATACAAACAATCTTGGTATTACCCGAGTATGGCGAGGTTTGATTACACTACTTGGTCTTGAACTACTTGCTTTAGCCAAATCCTGATGATGGAATAAGTACATTCCGAAAGCTCGATAATACATGCAATCATGTACAAATTGGTATTTGTCGTGTTATTTCTAACTAATCTTGATATTAAGTATAAAATCACCAGTCTTGGCAGTAAATATACAACCACCAGTCTTGGCAGTAAATACACAGCCACCAGTCTTGGTAGTAAATATACAGCCAATCTTGGTAGTGAATATACAATCAATCTTGGTAGTAAGTCTATGACCACCAGTTTTGGAGTAAATATGCACCTCATCTTGGTAGTAAGTATACAACCACCAGTCTTGGTAGCAAGTATAAAACCTCCAGTCTTGGTAGTGAATACACAACCATAAGTCTTGATAGTGAATACACAACCACCAGTCTTGGTAGTGAATATACAATCAATCTTGGTCGTAAGTGTATGACCACCAGTTTTGGTAGTAAATATACAACCAATCTTGGTAGTGAATATACAACCAATCCTGGTAGTAAGTATGTGACCACCAGTTTTGGTAGTAAATATACAACCACCAGTCTTGGTAGTAAGTATACAACCACCAGTCTTGGTAGTAAATATACAACCAATCTTGGTAGTAAGTATAGAACCACCAATCTTGGTATTAAACAAACAATATGTATACAACAGTATTATACAAACAATCTTGGTATTAAGTATACAATCACCAGTCTTGGCAGTAAATATACAACCACCAGTCTTGGCAGTAAATACACAGCCACCAGTCTTGGTAGTAAATATACAGCCAATCTTGGTTGTGAATATGCACCTCATCTTGGTAGTAAGTATACAATCACCAGTCTTGGCAGTAAATATACAACCACCAGTCTTGGCAGTAAATACACAGCCACCAGTCTTGGTAGTAAATATACAGCAATCTTGGTTGTGAATATGCACCTCATCTTGGTAGTAAGTATACAACCACCAGTCTTGGTAGCAAGTATAAAACCACCAGTCTTGGTAGTGAATACACAACCATAAGTCTTGATAGTGAATACACAACCACCAGTCTTGGTAGTGAATATACAATCAATCTTGGTAGTAAGTGTATGACCACCAGTTTTGGTAGTAAATATACAACCAATCTTGGTAGTGAATATACAACCAAATCATGGTAGTAAGTATCTGACCACCAGTTTTGGTAGTAAATATACAACCACCAGTCTTGGTAGTAAGTATACAACCACCAGTCTTGGTAGTAAATATACAACCAATCATGGTAGTAAGTACATGAAGCTGCGCTATCCAAACCCCTCGGCTCTGAACCCCAGCTATTATAACATGAATTGCAGGCAAGCACCTAAAAGGTGCGTGGACCCCTCAGCCTGTTTTTTTTTAGTCAAGTAGGATCAGGGCTGCATCTACATGTAGAGCCAGTTTAGTTTTGGAAAACATATGGGCACCCAAAACTCAAATGAAACAAAAAACGAAAGTGTTGTTGTTCAATTTGAAAGGATTTCTGAAGGAAATACTCCTAGAAAAAGCTTCTGGAAGCCTCAATATCGATCTGATTGCATAGCTGGGTATTGAATTTCATGTTAATAAACCTCTGTTTTGTGATTGATCACAGGCTCTTTGCACCGAAATTCACTTAAAAAAATTGGACCCTCAATAATGAATTACGAAAAGGAACTGGGAGTTTCGGATCGGAACCTGCAAAAATCCCTGGATACCGTATATAACAGACTTCGGTTTCACGTGAGTGGTGTGCTGGGATTACACCATGCAAGGAAGTGTAGCTTTATCAGTGGCAATTTATGCATTGCACAAGTGTGATAACAAGTAAACACACTTATTGACACAGGCCCACCCTTATCATTATTTTGGGGGGGGGGCATAAGCTCCAGGTATGCAAACTGATTCAAAATTGCACACAGTCAGGCTAAAAATGGGCTCTCCTAATCACTCGTTTTACATAATTTCCAAGGTACAGTAACATGTTTGGTGTCAAAAATTGAAGCATTATGTTGTACCAGTTAAATGTGTGGACACAAATATGGTTCATGCAAAAGTTTTAGAATAAATCATATGATGTAGAATAGAATGATTTAATAGCAAAATTTAAGAAAAATGTTGTCCTTCATTCAATGAGAATCATGAATGGACCAGGCTTTCTTGTATCAGGGAACCTTCAACATTCACAACGAAACATGCAACCAAGGGTTGCCGATGGGCATGGATAACAGTGCAAAAGCTAAGCCATCAATAAATTAAAAAATTAAAAAAAATTACAAATCATGAAATTATCATAGCCATCTGAAAATCTAATCATTTCATCGGTCAACATTCAGGAAGCTCTCACCAAAGTTTGGTCAGGCCCGACTTGATAGATCTGCAGATATTCAGCGGACAAGAACATGTTGATGGGCATAGATAACAGTGCAGAAGCTAAGCCATCAATAAATAATAATTTTTTGTTTTTTAAATCATGACATCATCATAGCCATCTGAAAATCTAATCATTTCATCTGTCAACATTCAGGAAGCTCTCACCAAAGTTTGGTCAGGCCCGACTTCATAGATCTGCAGATATTTAGCGGACAAGAAAATGTTGACGGCCGGACGCCGGACGGACGGACGCTAGGACGGACGGACGCTAGGACGGACGGACGTACGTACATGGCAACGACAAGACCCCACAGCCCTATGGGCTGAGGGGTAATAAGGGTGTCTCTACCAATTGATTGGCTTGTGGGAAGAAATATTTACCCATGGTATTGTAAGTGTACTTTCTTTAAAAAAAAAGAAAGTTTTCCTCCCCTTAAATTAATTTGTTTCTTGAATAAATTGAAAGAGCTGTATCGATGTCTCACCAAAACAACAGTACACATGGCTAGATAAATACAGTACATGTATACTAAATGGCACATGTATGTCATTTCAAAACAGATTTGCAAGCATTCTTTGCATTGTCTAAGAGAATAAATGAATAAATCAGTCATCCAATCAATAAATAAATGTGATAGTATACTAACATGATAATAGAAATAATATGCAAACTTAACATAGGAATTAGTGGATTTTGCTAGACAAGGGGCATAACTCTGCAAAATACTTTCTGACACGACTCATTTTCGATAGGCATCTAGTTCAGGTCAAGAGAAACAACTGTATCACGTTAGGATGTTGTATATGGAACGGTTCTGAAATTATCACAACAACAAATCATAAATGGATTTTTATTTGTAAAAAGGGGCATAACTCTGCAAAATATTGTCCGAGATGACTCATTTTCGATAGGCTTCTGATTTACGTGAAGATAAATAGATGTAACAAGTTTGGTTGCCATGCATGAAACGGTTCTGTAGATATCGCGGTAACGGATTTTATTAGACAAGGGGCATAACTCTGCAAAATACTTTCTGACACGACTCATTTTCGATAGGCATCTAGTTCAGGTCAAGAGAAACAACTGTATCACGTTAGGATGTTGTATATGGAACGGTTCTGAAATTATCACAATAACAAATCATAAATGGATTTTTATTTGTAAAAAGGGGCATAACTCTGCAAAATATTGTCCGAGATGACTTATTTTCGATAGGCTTCTGATTTACGTGAAGATAAATAGATGTAACAAGTTTGGTTGCCATGCATGAAACGGTTCTGTAGATATCGCGGTAACGGATTTTATTAGACAAGGGGCATAACTCTGCAAAATACTTTCCGACACGACTCATTTTTGATAGGCACCTAGTTCAGGTCAAGAGAAACAACTGTATCACGTTAGGATGTTGTATATGGAACAGTTCTGAAATTATCACAATAACAAATCATAAATGGATTTTTATTTGTAAAAAAGGGGCATAACTCTGCAAAATATTGTCCGAGATGACTCATTTTCGATAGGCTTCTGATTTACGTGAAGATAAATAGATGTAACAAGTTTGGTTGCCATGCATGAAACGGTTCTGTAGATATCGCGGTAACGGACGGACGGACGTACGTACATGATGACGACAATACCCCTAGGCCAAATTTGGCCGAGGGGTAATAAAACCACCAGTCTTGGTATTAAACAAACAATATGTATACAACAGTATTATACAAACAATCTTGGTATTAAGTATACAATCACCAGTCTTGGCAGTAAATATACAACCACCAGTCTTGGCAGTAAATACACAGCCACCAGTCTTCCCTCACGGAAATAGGGCGCGCGCCCTATTTAGGGCGCGCGCCCCATCTGCGCCCCAATTGCGCCCTACTTGCGCCTTGTCTATCTACTGCGCCCTAATTGCGCCCTATTTCTTCATCCCATCCACCCTGCTGCGCCCTAATTGCGCCCTTCATGAATGCGCCCTAGAAGCTAGAGATAGGGCGCGCCCTAACTGCGCCTTATTTAGTTTGAAATTTTCGTTGATATTCAGACTGCGCCCTACTTGCGCCCTGTGGACATAGATGTTTTCTCCAAACTTCAGATTGCGCCCTATCTGCGCCCTGTGGACATAACTACTTTTTCGAGAACTCAGACTGCGCCCTAAATGCACCTTCTGGACATAACAATTTTATCTAAAATTCAGAGTGAACCATGTATACTTGTGCCTTCTGGACTTTTTTTCACCAACATTCATTTAGCTAGTAATCACATATGCATACAAGTGCATGCATGTCTTAATAAAAAAAGTTTTCCCCAAAAATTCAGACTGTCTGCTTTATTCGCTATTCTGGGCTATAAATTCATTAATGTGAAATTTGGACTTTCATACTTAATTTTAATAACATTATTTCAATAAAAAAAATCAGACTTGAAAAAGAAATCGCTTCTAATCTGCGCTCCGACGGCGCCCAACCAGTACATGTACATCATTCATGCTATTATTCTCAGAGTGCGCCCTAATTGCGCCCCAACTGCGCCCTAATTGCGCCCTAATAACTGCACAATAGCATGTTATCTGATTAGTCAAAACTGTCACATGACCTTTATCTTATTGGCTGATATTAACAAAAGAAAGGCAGACATATTGGTTTTCAAAGAACCATTTTGAATTTGAAGATTTCATGCCCATTTAACAAGATTTTGGTGAGTAATTATCTCTGTTTTGTGGATAGGGGATAATGTAAAGGGTTTCAGATGTGTGTAGAAGTAATTTGAAGAAAAAAACTCAAGAAAAAGTGAGCGAAAGTGTCAGATGACCTGATGTACCAATTCCACAACAGCTGACCATAGTACATGCACATATATTTTCTTATAAATGTAATTCTAACCATGAAGGAACTCATGTAAGATTGGTTCGCCAAATGTCCTTCCTCGTTAAATAAAGTATTATTATTATGAATGCACATTGTAGATGAAGATAATATGTACCTGCAGAGTAAAATGAAATTTATTTAGGCTAGGTAGATGCCAATAATAATCTTTCCCCTTAAATCTTCAATTTATGTACATGTATACTGTTCTGTTCCCCAACCATGCCAACTGCGCCCTAACTGCGCCCCAACTGCGCCCTAAGTGCGCTCTAATTGCGCCCTAACTGCGCCCCAAATGCGCCCTAACTGCGCCCTATCAGTACAACATTCATGCTATTGTTCTGAGAGTGCGCCCTAATCGCGCCCCAACTGCGCCCTAATTGCGCCCCAACTGCGCCCTATCTGCGCCCCAACTGCGCCTGCGCCCCAACTGCGCCCTATTCTCTAATAGGGCGCATATAAGGCGCAATTAACATATTTGGAACGCGCCCTAATTTGCGCCCTAGCCATATTGAGTCTAATGGCAAAATTGGGGGCGCAAATAGGGCGCGCGCCCCAATTGCGCCCCAACTGCGCCCTAGCTGTCTCAATTCATGCGCCCTATTTGCGCCTTAAATGCGCCCTAATTGCGCCCTATTTCCGTGAGGGTTGGTAGTAAATATACAGCCAATCTTGGTAGTGAATATACAATCAATCTTGGTAGTAAGTCTATGACCACCAGTTTTGGAGTAAATATACAATCAATCTTGGTAGTAAGTATACAACCACCAGTTTTGGAAGTAAATATACAACCAATCTTGGTAGTAAATATACAACCAATCTTGGTAGTAAATATACAACCAATCTTGGTAGTGAATATATAACCAATCTTGGTAGCAAGTATACAACCACCAGTCTTGGCAGCAAATACACAGCCACCAGTCTTGGTAGTAAATATACAGCCAATCTTGGTAGTGAATTTACAATCAGTCTTGGTAGTAAGTCTATGACCACCAGATTTGGAGTAAATATACAATCAATTTTGGTAGTAAGTATAAAACCACCAGTTTTGGAAGTAAATATACAACCAATCTTGGTAAAAAATATACAACCACCAGACTTGGTAGAAAAAATACAACCAATCTTGGTAGTGACTGTACAACTTATCTTGGTAGTATGTATACAACCACCAGTCTTGGTAGTAAATAGTAACTATACAACCAATTTTGGTAATAAGTGTACAACCACCAGTCTTGGTAGTAAATATACAACCAATCTTGGTAGTGAATATACAATCACCAGTCTTGGTAGTAAATATACAACAACCAGTCTTGGCAGTAAATATACATCCACCAGTCTTGGTAGTAAATATACAACCAATCTTGATAGCAAGTATACCACCACCATGCAGTCTTGATAGTCAAATATTTTATGGAGTCTGCTTCAGAGTTCTTACAATGGTAGTGTCTGTTCTAAAGAAAAAGGGAGATAACCAGGAGACTGCATTTTGGTTTGTGTGGCAACACAATCAGTCCTTATTGAATATGGCTGACACAGGTACTTCTTCGAAACATTTATTAGTGAAAGACTCCAATGAAAAATGCATCCAGCATATCCTCATGCTAACCTCTTTGAAAGCCCTGATTACCCAGTAGGCTAGCTGTGAAACACATTGCACCCAATTCACACCAATATTTTAATGGATAGTTTTAATTGGCTACAAGCCATGTGTAAACAGGCTGCAGGGCAGGTTTCAACCAATCAGAGCTGTAACACTGGCAGTAGGATTAGATGTAAGGTGCCAATACTGTTTCCCAAGAATACTGGTACAAGTGTTTTTTTCATCAGCACAAATCATAGCCATTCTTTAAGATGGACCTCAAGTGTTATGCGCTACAAACAAAAGAATGAGACAAAAACCACAACAAAATTTACTGCAGTAAATTTGATGTTATGCTTATGGCACAAAACCACTTTTTTTGGCCATAAAATCTATCCCATGTGAAAGAAAAAAAAATCCTGAAACTTGGGGATATTAACCCTACCTGGCCGGGGGTGGGGGGACTTTCTGCTCCCCTGTTGTTTTTTTGCTCCTATTTCCGAAATGACAAACTCTGTGACTTTGTAGTTTATCATATTGGAGTCATTTTGAACCTATTTGCATAAGGGCTGTTCCAGAAAAAAACGCATGGGGGGGACAGAAGGCACTTTTTTTTTGCCCCCATCACCCATGTAATTAAATATATTTTTTATCCCCACCACCCATATTATTAAATATAATTTGTAACCAACCACCACCAGATTTAGATATACAGTTACTTTCAACCCAACAACCCATGTACTTAAAATAAACATACTTCAACCCAACAACCTATGTAAATAAAAAAAATATCTTCAAGCCAACAATCCATAAAACTGTATTTTCTGTACTGTTGTTATTTGCATTTTTGTATTTGTACATGTATCTCTCTACCTCCAGGCAATATTGTCACTTAAAATTGGTTATATACACTGGACATCCAAATATATATATGTATAAAAAAATATTCTTCGTTGTTGTACCATGCAGTTCTGTTGCCGGCGTTGGCCCAACTTCTGTTCCCAGGGCATTGATAAATTGTTTGAAATGCCTCACTTTTTTCCCCCAAAATTGATTCCTTCAGTTCATCTATTTCTTATATAGATATATTCCTTAACTGACGTAAATCACCAAACCCGATTTGTCAAAAGGCGACCAGTATTGCCCAAAATTTACTGCCATAAGAAACTCTTCAACAACTCTTTCCCCGACATTCTCATCAACCCAGCCAAACTATTGAAGGTGCCACTCCACGATCAGAGATTGGAGTGTGTCTTTGTAAAAAAAAAAATCCGCCATTTTCATCAACTCAGCTGACTGTTTCAGCCTCTTGGGTTAGTATACATGTTTGATGTTCTATAGAATCACTGATCACCTATAAATATATACACCTCAGCATGCCTATGATTATTATAAAATATGGCTATTTTAATGTCGGGTAAATGGAAACCCTTTTATTATTTGCATGTTTTATCTGTTGTCTGATGTTCAGTTTGTTTTGTATGTTTTATATGTATGTATGATTGCGTTTTAGCCCAGCTGGGCACAACTTCTACGCAAATATTCTATAAGATTTGAGATTGTTTGCAAGTTTAAAATGATTATTCAAGTCAGGCTCTTGCCAGTGGTTACGTATTTCAGTTTATCGTTGCACAACATGCACAATGCATAGCCATATTATCCATATCGTCAGACCCCACTGATATTTATTTTTCCTCCAGCCATGACCATTTAAATTTGTTTTTGACTCCAGTTTCAAAGTCCTTTTTATGTCAGTCGTACTGTCAACAATTTTGTACATAGTCGACTGAAAACTACAAATATACGTCTGACATTGTCAACAGTGAGCCATAGAAACTTCCCTGTGAAAACCGCCGCCAACAAACACGCGGTTACGTACTGCTTCCAGTTACATTCACGGGACGAAAACAACACGCCCTCAGCTGCTCAGACTGCAGACAGAGCTACAGGCATTCAGCTTTCCCTGACCTACTTAACAGGAAAGCTGAGTCGGCTGAGTTTATTTTGGGAAATACGACTCTGCGGGGAGAACGCACTGTTCTGGAAATCAATGTATAAACGCACGGGAACCAGTTATTTCGAACTTATTGAACCGGAGGTACATAACTTAATTGAATTGTATTCACATAATTTATATTTTTGAGGCATTCTCAAACCCAAGCCAAAAGATTTTCCGTTTGCTAGAATGGTTTAATGGAGATTCATTATCCACAAAATAGCAACAACAACAACATGGTCGGGTGAGACTGAAAGTCCGGGAATTTTCTTGAGATTCTGAAAATCTGTTCTATTGGTCGAGATTGATCATGTGACTACATTCGGTATTTCCCGTATTCGAACATATTCCTCTGCACACACAAACTGTGTCACATAATGTGCCTCCTTATAACAGAATAATCGCCCCGAGGGTAAATTCTGATGAGTGAATTCAGACGAACATCTTCTCGATCGCGCAATTCTTGCCGTGGCGACCCATCAAAAAAAGGAATTCATCAGGTATTCGGTAAAGGAGAACTCGCCTTCTAGATTTATTTTGTGCAACTTTTATTAATTTTATTAAATCCCCCAACAACCACCAGAATTTAGTTTTCTTTTCCATCACCCACAACCCACATAAATCAGTTTATCATTCAGACAACCACCCATGTAATCATATAACTCGTTTACCCCACGACCCATACGTAAATATATGAAGTGCCGTCTGTCCCCCCCCATGTACTTTTTTCTGGAACAGCCCTAACCCCTAAGTGGATATTCATGGGTAAATTCAAAATGGCAACCATGTGGGCTATCAGAAAAGCGATGTTTTCATCATTTTTCTTCAAAATTTTTGCTAGTCTCCGACGAGAAGTCAGCAAAAGCTATTTTATTTCACATCAGATTACTTCTTACTAATGTATCATGCAGTTTTTGCGAAAACACAGAAATACAAAATCTTTCAAAAAATCTTTCAAAAAATGCCTTTTTGAAATGTCACCGTGACATCATCATGGTGACCATGTTGGATTTTTTTTTTTACATTTTCTAGTAGAGCTTGACCCAAAGATATAATGTTGGAAGTTTCAGTACTCTAGCCTTCGGGATAGCGAAAATATATAGGGAGCTGGGGCACTTCGCCCATTCCCAGGCTGTAGTACACCCCAAATCGCCCCGACCAGATGGGTTTAAGGTATTCCAAAACTCCAGAATATATTTGAACATCAGAGTGCAGGAAGGCCTGGTTTCATACTTATGGCTATATTTCCCATATTTCTCCATGTTAACCTTATGGAAGCCTTCCCACTCCAGTTTCTTAGGCAAGCGACCATCTGTGATGTGACTCTGATCATGGTAATTACTTTGATATGTCAAGACATTTCTGAACAACTTGAATTATGCCCATTCCATGGAAAGTGATCTGAATGCTGAATCTGAATACGTTTAAAAATTAAAATCCCACCGACCGACATTTATTGTTTCCTTGTCTTGAACAAATATTTGAAAGAATGGAATAACCTGATTTACTTTTAAAATTCTCTGGGTGTATAGTATTATTGTTACATGTCTTACACTTACCGTGGAATAAAGAACAACTGTTAACATAATCAGTATACCTACCAAATATTCCATATGAGAACCCAGAAAAGTAGGCCCCTTTCTCCACTTTGGCAAAGCATGGTCCAACTCCACTGATCACAGAGGCATTCTTCAGCTGGAATAACCCACCATTGACCACAAACTTCCTCAAACAGCCACGGATACTGTGTGACACCTGTCCAAGTAAGATCAACTGTTAGAAACTATCTTGAAAAAAACAGATTTTGAAGTTCAGTGAACCAGGTTCTGTCACCTGTAACAGATTAATCTACTGTTTTGTTCTTACCCCATAATGAAAGACTGCTATTGAATACTGAATGGTACCATCATGTCTCTATCAATATTGGGTATGATTATCCCTCCAATAATTCAATTCAATCACAGGAAGCAAACTTTTCCACTATAAAATCAGGGGTGATCAAATTTATTAGAACAGAAAGTTGACAAAATGGTTCAAAATCATACAGATAATGAAATTTATTAGAACAGAAAGTTGGCAAATGGTTCAAAATCATACAGATAATGAAATTTATTAGAACAGTGGATTGAATTTTGTCCCCAAAATTGGAAGTGTGTTAAATTTTGATAGGAGGGTTGAATAATTAGAGGGATTACCGCAAGTTCTCAACAGCATGAACTGACAATCAATGCGCTGATATATCCCCCATCTCCATGTGATAATCGCATGGAAGAGTGAAACGGTGAGCAAATTAGTATTTAATTCCTGACAATAGATTATACTGACCACACCCTGTCTGATACGATACTCTCCAGGCAGACCGCCCACATACATGGGAGCTGTCACATTGAGTTTGCGGGGAATCCCTCCTCGTAAGATTGCCGACTTGTCCACCTCCAAGGATATCTCCCTTTGACCTTTTATCACATGAAC
Organism: Hanleya hanleyi; assembly: GCA_036873755.1. NCBI lineage: Eukaryota > Metazoa > Mollusca > Polyplacophora > Lepidopleurida > Hanleyidae > Hanleya > Hanleya hanleyi. The sequence continues at coordinate 26,483 of JAVTVY010030388.1, read as the reverse complement.
CTAGACAATAAAATAAGGGTGAGTGAATGAGTATGATTTAATGTGGCTTACAACAATCTTTCAGTCATATCATGAGTGAGTGAGTGAATATGATTTAACGTCGCGTTCAACACTATTACAGTCATATCACAACATTTGGTTCCCATTCCTTTTCACACCCAAAAACCACAAGGGAAGGGTTCTATTCATTTTCCCACCCGGGACCCCACCCTATTCCTTTTTACACCCAGGAACCGCACGCATGCCCTAGTTAGTTGCCTCTTATGACAAACTGTAAGAGAAGCTGAGGTCCTTATATTCTTACCATGACCTGAAGTGTGTATGACGCCCTAGGTTAAGCCCCAGGAGCCTCTTGAGGCGACACTACTGATCTGTCATATTTCTTAGTGATACTAACCTCTTACCATATTAACTCATATCTTTATAATGTAGTGCTCAGAGAAGAATGACTGATTAGGATTTTAAAGTCACTTCCAACAATTTTTCAGTCACATTATCCGGGCACTGGCCAACCAGTCCTTGATCTATCCTCTTCCTGCTGAGTGCCAAGCGAGGGAGATACAAGTTTTATTTTTTGGTATGACTCGGCCTGGGATCGAACTTGGGGCCTGCCACTTGTGAGATTAGCACTCTACCACACGGACACCACAGTGTGGTCTACACAGAGAAGAATTCAGACGACACGTATAACCATGGGTGTCTATAAGAAGGGTTGTTGGGTGTGAATGGTCACCTCTGAGAGTTCAAAATGTACGTTACATTACCATATTGGACAGCACATTACTGGGCCCTCCAATAAGTAAGCATAGGAAAGGAATGACCTCCCCTCAAGTAATCCTGGTGATGCCCACGATAACAAATTGATAGCTAATTACCATGAACAAAAACTGAACATGTGATGTGGCACAACCCAGAGGAGAGGGTAGTTTGGGTATAGCTTTGTGCAACTTGCAGCGATTATGAGAAATTGTTGATGGATGAACATACTTTGACGCATCAATTTCTCTCAGATTTAATAGGTTTCTGCTTGATGTCAGAAGCAATCAACTAGAGGCTTGTAACCTTAGATTAGATCAGCTGGAATGCATTGGCCACCACCTCCCTGCTTATGACACATGTTGTGACATTGATGTGAAGTAAAATTGTAGGAGGCATGTTCGCGCAGATTTAAAACAAGTCGAGGGATGCATCATGGGAAATTCAAATACAGCCTGTGAAACATACATAATCCGTCTCACCCATGATCACTAGTGAGCCGACTGGGCATCTCGTCTTTCGTGTGCCAAGACTGTACAAGAATCTAGTTGTGTAGGTGGTTTGATGAGTGTCAGCGCCATCTACCTATTCTGATCTTTAATATCAGGGCCGTATCCAGAGCCAAATTACTTCCGGAAAACATATGGGCACCCAAAATAACATTCGCTCAAAATAGCAAATGTAAAAATTAAGAAAACCCAATTTTTGGGGGTTAATAGAAGTGATAAATTTGTCTCCCTAGCTTTGTTCGAACCACGAAACGTTCACCGAAAACACTGTGTCAGATATACAGTAAGTTACCCGGTATAAAAACTTGAGGCCACCGATATGAGATTGCCGTTATGGTCGTATCCCTACGCTGTTGAGAAATCGAAAGTAGTGCCCACGTTTTCGTGGTTGCTGTCAACACATCAATGGCGGAGTTGAGTTTTCAGTTGTAAAATGAAACGTGGTTGGCTAGTTACAAGCGGTGTCTTGCATAACAAGTCCTAACATACTTCACAAAAGATAGCGATAGGTATGGCCAACCCAATAAACCAACGCAAACATCATCGTTGTTGTTGCATTGACGCTCAATGCATCACCAGCGGAGATTCGTCAAGGGAGTTAACTCCAGCCGGCTCTGGTTATTTCTTTCATCCCCATGTGTAACATTTTACATACATGTATGTTGTTACAGCATATTCATGGTCCTGGTTTATCAGAGTTACAGCTAAGCCTATGTATTTCATATGTAACTGAATCTGAGTTAATACAATGTATATACCAGTATGTATTTTTCAGTATGTCCAGACATTGAAATACCTTCGAAATGTGTCGATTAAAATACTGGTACCCGGTATGCTATTGCCATGCACTATGCATGATGCCCTGTCATATGGTGGTTAACATTTGTTAGTTAATAAGCCCCACTCCCCAGGGATCCTGGACCTGGACCTTGGGAGTGTTGAGGGTAAACAGGAATACAGAATAAACTTAACTAAGAAAAAAACAAAAAAAAATTATATTTTCTCTTAAAAATATATAAAACAGAGGTTGAATTGTGAATAATATTTTACAAATTTAACAGACAGAAATGGGCTCGAATGCATTTCCAGCCATCTAGAACCCCGGAGCTTAGGGAGCTTCTTGAAATTAGAAACTGAGTTCCCTGATAGGGATGGCATATGCCGGTTATTCAAATGGGATACACCATGCCCAGTTTGGTGTTCTGATCTGGATGGATTAGAGTTCCAGTTGGAATGGCATAGGCCATTCCCCTCATGCCACTGCATGGACTGGCATAAGCCATCCTTTGTCTGCCGAGTTCCAAACTGTATGACATGGAGTTCCTAGGAGTTCCAACACAGCGCACCATGCCACTATGTTTGGAATGCCTTATGCCAGTTCCTAGTATGCCCCAATTTCAAGAAGTTCCCTTAAGTGCTAGGATAGTATAATTTGGGGGAACAGAACCTATGTGCCGAGTCTAAATATGGCCCTGCTAATGTTACACAATTCTAGTTAATTTGCTTCTTATGATTTGCATATATTATGGTGACAGTGGATCAGTGTAAATCAGCATCCACTCCACTAACACTGGTAACATTTACTGGAAAAATCGACCATAGAGGTCCATGTCCCCCGCTAGCAGCACCAGTTATGGTGGATTACATCCACCATAACTGGCGCTGCTGCTGCGGGGGCCATGGACCTCTATGGTCGATTTTTTTGGGGTCGATGATATCTCATATCATTGATAACGGTATGATTTGAAAATGGAGATATCGCTGATGAGCTTAACATAAATGTAATACAGCAGATGGCACCCATATTGGATTATGCACATCCATAAAACATAATACATGACTGTCCTCTCACTAAGGTCAAGGGACTCCCAAAGTTTGAAGTAGATCAGTTGAATCGTACTCCAGCTATTGTCCGGACAAGATCAAACTGCTTACAATCCAATATGGCTGACGGCGGCCATATTAGATTACGCACATTGCTGAAAAACAATCCCAACTGTCCTCTCACCAATGTCAAGGCACACCCCAAATTTGAAGTTGATCGATTAAATCGTTCACGAGTTATTGTCCGGACAAGAAGATCCAACTACTTATAATCCAATATGGCTGACGGTGGCCATATTGGATTATGCACATCGCTGAAAAAAAATCCAAACCGTCCTCTCACCGATGTCAAGGTACTCCCCAAGTTTGAAGTAGATCAGTTGAATCGTACTCCAGTTATTGTCCGGACAAGATCAAACTGCTTAAAATCCAATGAAATCCAGTATGGCTGATGGTGGCCATTTTGGATCAAGCACGTCCTTGAAAAACAATCCTATTCCTCCTCTCAACAATGTCAAGGTACTCCCCACATATGAAGTAGATCGGTTGAATCGTTCTCGAGTTGTTGTCCGGACAAGATCCAACTGCTTATAATCCAATATGGCGGACGGCGGCCATATTAGATTACGCACATTGCTGAAAAACAATCACAACCGTCCTCTCACCAATGTCAAGGCACACACAAAGTTTGAAGTTGATCGGTTAAATCGTTCATGAGTTATTGTCCGGACAAGAAAATCTAAGATCCAATTGCTTATAATCCAATATGGCTGATGGCGGCCATATTAGATTATGCACATTGCTGAAAAACAATCCCAACCGTCCTCTCACCAATGTCAAGGCATACCCCAAGTTTGAAGTTGATCGGTTAAATCGTTCACGAGTTATTGTCCGGACAAGAAAATCTAAGATCGAACTGCTTATAATCCAAAATGGCTGACGGCGGCCATATTTGATTACGCACATTGCTGAAAAACAATCCCAACCGTCCTCTCGCCAATGTCAAGGCACACCCCAAGTTTGAAGTTGATCGGTTAAATCGTTCACGAGTTATTGTCCGGACAAGAAAATCTTACGGAATTACGGAATTACAGAATTACGGAATCACGGAATTACGGAATTACGGAATTACGGACACCGGTGTTTCTAAGTCCCCCCCCTACTAAGTAGCGGGGGACAATTAAAGTTCACTGGGAGACAGAGAGTGTGAAAACCACTCACAGAATGCCACAATCCATCAGCGTATTTGAGTGCTGAGCTAATCCTGGACGGGCCACCACTTCTGTCATTATATGAGATTACAACATGGCCATCCCTCAACTGTCCAGCCACAAAATGGGACTGACGATCATTGGTGAGGTAGAAGAACATCCCATCAGGGCTGAATGTACGGAAGTCAAAGGTGATGTTGAAACTGGAAAGACAGAAAAATATCATCATAAGATATGACGATCATTGTCTGGAAGCAAAATTTGGGACAGACAGGGTGCCACCTATGAGTGTATGTGGGCGAAACAAAACTTGAAAGGATCAGTTGAGCAGTTCTGACTTTATTGTCCAGAAACATAAATTCAAGAAGGGCCCCACAGAAATTCAAGATGGTCTCCAGGTGGCAACACATATGGGTTCACATATGATATAGCTGAAAAAATGTTGAAAGCGACGTTAAACCCTATTCACTCACTCACTCACTTTGATGAATCACACTCCAAAGCAACATCTTATGGCAAGGTTTACACATATCAAATTTGCACAGAATCTGTGGTGTTATTCTGATTTTATTGTCTGTGAACAAACTTTGGGATGGACAGGGTAGACATGTGAATGAAACAACTCAAAGGAACTTTGGTGTGTTGCCCTGGAAACCACAAAAAAAATTATTGCAATGTACCCAATTTCGATAGGCGTGTTCTTTACCATCCAGCAATGCTGTATACCAAATATGAAGTCCATATAGCTTGGCTTCTATTAATGTGTTAACATCATCATTCGGACATTACCATTATGTTGCCATGGAAACCACAAAAAATATCATAATGTAACATATTTTGACAGACATGTGCTTTTACCACCTCACAATGCTGTATACCAAAGTTGAAGTCTCTGGCTATAAGGGTTTGGTTTCAAGACTGTTAATATCGATTTTCTGTGATGTTGCTATGGAAACCACGAAATCATCAAAATGTACCCAGTTTCAATAGGCTTGTGCTTTACCACCAAAAAATGCTGTCTACCAAATTTGAAGTCTCCAGCTGCAATGGTTTGGCTTCCAGGTCATTAAAGTCATTATAGAGATATTTTTTGATATGTTGCCATGGAACCCACAAAAATAATCGAAATGTACCCAATTTCAATAGGCTTGTGCTTTATCACCCAGCAATGCTGTAAAGCAAATTTGAAGTCTCAAGCTGCAATGGTTTGGCTTCTAGATCATTAATATCATGATCCAGTCAGCCAGCTGACCGGACGGACAGTGTGACGACATGATTCCGTCCGGCATATATGAACAATGGGCTAAAAATCACTTACTCTTTTCTGACCGCTTTTCGTCGTACTTTGATTTCTGCAAAACTGTGGCGAGTATTACCAAAGGCAATGCTCTCCCCTTCATAGTCATAATCATCCCCCTCAGCACAGGCGGTGGGTGGCGGAGTGGGGAGTTCAGTTGTTGTCGCCATGGTAGTCGTGGTTGCTTTAGTTAGCGGTGTCGAGGAGACTTCGAGGATGGTCAGGGAAGGAACAGTGGTTGGACGTCTCGTAGACATGGTAGACTGTGGGATGGTGGTGGGCTCTATAACAAATCGACTTGTACTGGTTGGATCTAGAGAGGATGGAGTAGTCTCAGTGACAGCGGGAGACACAGAGATGCTGGCCGTCAGAATCGTAGGACTGGTTAGCTCCTCTGTTGAGGCAGACATTGCGATCAATGTTGATTCCAGTAGCGGAGAGGTGGTCGATGATGTTACAGTAACAGTGCTTGCCATTGGCTGAATCCTCGATGTTGTGTCAAATGATACTGTTGGCTCAGGTTGGGGGACTGCCAAGGAGGGTTCAAGAGTTACTGGGGTGAACTGTGGTTCTTCAGTGACTGGCTTCTCTCCAACCCCCGGGATAATGATAAAAGTTTCATTGGTTTGGTTTAGTGGAGACATTGAAGTGGTTGGAATCTCGCCCGATGATGTGGGCACCTCTCCTGAGGTTATCTCCTCTGTAACACCCTCAGTTGTCCTGAGAGGAGGAGGTTTAGATGGGCTAGTACCTCTGGTGGTTGTAGAAGTCCACAAAGAAGATCCTGTCATTGGCAACAATGGTGCAGCCTGTGTTGTGCTACGCTCTGGTGTGGTTGAGTACCGGGGAGAAGATGTGGCCCATGGTGGCCACACAATACCTGAAGTTGTAGCTTCTGTACTTCGAGTTGTGGGAGCTGGGGACCCAGAGGTTGTGGGTACCCTTAACCATGGAGATGTTATGGATCCAGGTTCTGTAGAACTAGATACTCCTGGGACTGTTGTAGTAGGTATTCCTGAAGGTTCTGTATATGATGTGGGTACCCCTGTATGTTTTGTGGGTACCCCTGTATATGCTGTGGATACCCCTGTGTATGCTGTGGGTACCCCTGTGTATGCTGTGGGTGCCCCTGTGAATGATGTGGTTGATGTTGATCCAGGTATGGGTCCCACAGGTGAGACAGTAACTCCTGGTGACAATGATGTGGTTGGAAGTGACTGCGTTGTGGTCAGCTGTGGCCAAACTGTTGGTCGAGGTGTAGCCCCGGGAGGGGAGTAGATGGACACCAGGGCAGCAGCGCTACACCGTCCAATGTCTGCCCTGATATATGTCACGGGAGAGTCTAGTACCATCAACCTGTGGTGTGGAATAGAACATAGTTTGGGATATAAGAAACATAATAAAGGTTCAATATAAAACATCAGTTACAGGACATCACAATTGTGAAAGGTCTGAATTTTAATTTGCAGTCTGAATTTTAGAAATTTGTTCTCATACACCTTAAAGACCTAATCAGCCTCAAAATTGATGTACTTTGCTCTCACCCGTGCATTTTTCAGCAGCGAAGTGTGCTAAATCATGATACTGAGTATATTCGATGGTAGTGAGATCGCCATATACAATGAATACAAGAATATCTTTACAGAGATATTTAAAACTCTGCCCGCTGTGACAAGTTTTCTGTCTTGCCATTCAATAAGTGTTGTACACAGAGATGAAAATTAAACATTTATAAACAATGTTTCTATTTGTTACCAAATCAAACCTGCTTTAATTAATGCCTTAATCTCCGTCAGGAAGATGATTCAAACCGTAAAAACGGAAGTTAAAACCAAAAGTTATCTCCCCTAGAGGAGAGTTGTCCGCCCCTAGGGGAGCTCCCCCATTCATCCCAGTGGAGTCACTATAAAAGGCTCTGCTCAAATCATTCCTATCCTCTTTCTCATTGTAACAACCGAGACCTGTAGTGTGCAAGGCCGCGGCATGAGGGGACGGAAGGGAGGGACAATCAAATTAAAGCAGGTTTGATTTGGTAACAAATAGAAACATTGTTTATAAATGTTTAATATTTGATTCCCAAATCGTAAACCTGCTTTAATTAATGCCTCAGTACCAACATATGGAGGTGGGAACCTCGGCCTTGTTGTAGCTCCAATAGCAGGCTAAGTAACCGCTGGGATGACACAGACATGGGCATAAACATGAGACATTAATACTCAACAAGTGGAACCCTGGTCAGAGACGTAAAAGGGTAATTCATGGAGTTGATACAGTTGTACTTATCTTGAGTGTCTCCATCCATGTAGCTGTGCTCGTGGTGTGGTACTCAAACTCTACCAAGCTGAAGGATACCTCGGGCCCCTTAGGGAGGGTGTCATAATTCCGAACGGTACGTTCCGCAATTCGCGTGTCCGTCGGAACGGTTCAGTGTTCCTGCTCTCCGTCAGTCCGAACGGTACGGTGTACCTTCCAGTACGGTTGTCAGTTCGGTACGTAACGGCGTAACGTACAGAACGGTTATCCCCTGTCGTGAGCGATAGAGTCAGTTCAGTCTGCAGCGTTCCCGAATCAATAATGCCCTGCCGGCGACCTGCCCTTATCAGCAAATGTAAACTTTCCGGGTCGTATCATTATACTTGCGATAATAGCTCGCGGCTGTATATTCCTTTGCAGTAAAATACGTAGATTATTTGTACACTTGTAAAATTGTAGCCAGTAGTCAATAAATTGTCGTAAAATGTTGCTGTTTGATGTTATTAAAACCTTGAAAGGTTGTTACGTTGTTTATTTTCTTTATTTATTAACGTCCATGGTTTAAAATTTATATGCTTGACGCGATCTGAAAATAATTTGCGACTGGGAACGAGCCGGTTTGAAATCGACTACGGTATCGCAGTATCGGTGTACCGGTATCGCTCACAAGGGTCGATATTTCCGAGATTTCTTTGTGGAAGAGGTGTCAAAACTGAATATGGAAGATGAGTTTTTGTTTTCATATTTTTTATTATATATAATTTTAGCCGTATGAATGTAAAAACAATTTTATAAGCTCTAAATTCGAATGAAATCTTTCACGACGTCTTCACGAACAAATGCTTCCTCCGAGGTCCGTGCGCTGTCAAAGCAACAAGAACAGCATCTTCGGTCTTCAATTTCACATTCCGGTTTTCTCGTGCAAAAAGTGAAGGCTTCATGCAAGAATTTCTTCCATTCACTCTAGATCTGTATTCTATTTGCGTTCCACAACATGATCTGTTATGAAGGCGACTGTAAAAAGGTTCATAAGTTTGGGAGATATGAGGAAAAAAAGTTATTTAATATTGTTATCAAAATTTATATTAACCTTACATATTTTTCTGTGCTATCGATAAAATTATCTTACATCCTTCTCGTTTGTTATCACATTAGACAAATTTTTAGTATTAAATGTAAATATTTAGGAATAGTGTTGAATTAATTTCATGTTAATTTTATATTTCAGATACTCCCGAAAAAACCTTTTTTTAATGTTGTCTTTGTCCTATTTGTTACTTGAATTGTCTTCTGTTGGAATCTTTTTTAGTTGAAATCTTTGAAATTTACGTTCTCTCGGCATGTAAACTACAATTTACAGTTTCAGTATTTCCGAAATTATGTTAGTGCATGGCATAGCGAAAGCTCTGTGTTCACTAATCTTTTCACACGTTTTTTCTGAATTCTTTGACTAACTGCATGCATTCGTCCAACTACTGCCAACGAATTAAGGTAAGTAATAAATAAATCATCGTGGGTGGTCAAGCAGGAACAGGTGACGAGACTGGATTCTTTCTGTCATACCGGGCACGGTACCATACGAAGACAGCAATGGATATTGAGAGTAAATCAACAACAATCTTAATTACATCAGTCCACGGAGACGTGAGTTCGTAAATCTATGGAGATTGGCCTCCGTCAGCCCACGGAGCCTTGGCTCCATCATATCACCAGTCGGCCAGTACTCAAACCCCACAATCCTGACCTCAAAAACTCGACAGTCAAATGAGAAATATAATTTTAAAACAATAAAATATGCGTCTGCTCTTTCATCGATAAAATATATCGTCAGTGATGGGTCAATCGTCAATCATTATGCTCATCCAGGGGAAAACAAAAGCAGCTGGTCATTGAATATAAAACCTCATCCCAGATATCGGACATATCACAAGTTCAAAAAGTTCTTTGAATATGGTGCTAATGCTGTTATATGAATTAGATTTTTGGATTATGAACTCGGAAATTCTTTCATGGACGACGGCTGAACATTGAATGCCGGACTAGACTATTGTAGTATATTATGAGAGAGAAGGGGGGAGAGAGATACAGAGATAAATTTGACGTCAAGAGTCACCAATAAGACAATTCCCATATTACGAGTTGGTATTGTCTGCAAGCGTTCACGGTACGTCGTGACTGGAGGAAATATATAGTCTGATTCCACGAGAGTGTATAACGTCGTGTCATGGATCTTGATTGTCCGCCATACAAATATTTATTTTTTCACTTCATTCTGTTGTTACTCGAGCATCAGTAATATTACTAAGATGTAGTAGGAGATAAAACAGTTATTTCATAGTTCTGAAAGAGTTATAGTTATAGTACATTATAGCTTTGAAAAAGTTGGAAGTATCTCCAACGAACGTCAGCTCCACAGCAATAAAGAAGTTAGAATTGTTTGTTATATACGCCAACTTCTAAATGCTTATCAAAAAAAAAGAAGAAAAAAAAAGTTATAGTTTAACAAATCGTACTCCGGACCCGACATCTCGACATCATATCTTCAATGTTAAAGGCATGTATATTTATGCACTGATTTGTAATTTGTTCACGTTTTATACCTATATCAGCAACATTTATTCTAAAAATAAGTGATCTTGCGAGAAAATGTGTTGTGTCTGCTTTCTGTCTGTTGGAAATCATGAAAAATGAAGAAATTGTCGCATTTTAGTCATGTTTTGCAGCATTCTGTTGTTGTTCCGCTGCAACTCCTATGTTATTGTATACCATTGTAAAGCTAATTTTCCATAGATTCGGGATTTGGCAGACATAACGAGATGGCAGGTTTTGAACGAGCTAAAACTGAGAAAGTCCCATATACTTGCGCGAAGGAGAATGACGACGATAGTAAATATTCATAAGGTGAAAATAAGACAGCTCACTGATTGGCTCGGCGTGATTGGAGGAAGAGGTCATGTGGTGACGCAGTCGCTATGGTCACTGTCGGACAAAAGGCCGGCTGTGAAAGAATGGCGGATAAAACATTTACGGTGAAGACAACAGGTCCTGGGAAAATATGTAAAATAAACTCAGATGGGCAGATTTGACGAGCTAGTCATCAAGGTTAGATACTTTGGTAGTTTACGCTCACGTTACGTGAAATATTAAGGAATTTGGAAGCAGATTTTACTATTTTTTGAACGTTTCTCTTGGAGAAAACCAAATTATACATTTGGTGTCAAATCGCGCATTTTCCATCTATTAATTTCTGTTCGTCTCCCGATTTCATTTTACCTTTACTACAAAATATACCAACTGTCCATATAGTCAGATTTATTGAAATTTTGGCTTTCTGAAAATGTATAATGAGGTTTTACTCAATGTAAACGCAAAAAATTGCAAGAATAATCCACCACATGGGAAATAGGTGACTCGTCAAAACCCGTCTTCATGGGTTAGGCGAACACTCGTCAAAACACGCTCACATGGGGATCTACACAAGTCGTAAAAACCCGCTTATATGGGGGAAAGAGTTAAACAATGGAACTTAGGGAGGGTGTCATAATTCCGAACGGTACGTTCAGCAATTCGCGTGTCCGTCGGAACGGTTCAGTGTTCCTGCTCTCTGTCAGTCCGAACGGTACGGTGTACCTTCCAGTACGGTCGTCAGTTCGGTACGTAACGGCGTAACGTACAGAACGGTTATCCCCTGTCGTGAGCGATAGAGTCAGTTCAGTCTGCAGCGTTCCCGAATCAATAATGCCCTGCCGGCGACCTGCCCTTATCAGCAAATGTAAACTTTCCGGGTCGTATCATTATACTTGCGATAATAGCTCGCGGCTGTATATTCCTTTACAGTAAAATACGTAGATTATTTGTACACTTGTAAAATTGTAGCCAGTAGTCAATAAATTGTCGTAAAATGTTGCTGTTTGGTGTTATTAAAACCTTGAAAGGTTGTTACGTTGTTTGTTTTCTTTATTTATTAACGTCCATGGTTTAAAATTTATATGCTTGACGCGATCTGAAAATAATTTGCGACTGGGAACGAGCCGCTTTGAAATCGAGTACGGTATCGCAGTATCGGCGTACCGGTATCGCACACAAGGGTCGATATTTCCGAGATTTCTTTGTGGAAGAGGTGTCAAAACTCAATATGGAAGATGAGTTTTTGTTTTCATATTTTTTATTATATATAATTTTAGCCGTATGAATGTAAAAACAATTTTATAAGCTCTAAATTCGAATGAAATCTTTCACGACGTCTTCACGAACAAATGCTTCCTCCGAGGTCCGTGTGATGTCAAAGCAACAAGAACAGCAGGGAAATCTTCGGTCTTCAATTTCACATTCCGGTGTTCTCGTGCAAAACGTGAAGGCTTCATGCAAGAATTTCTTCCATTCACTCTAGATCTGTATTCTATTTGTGTTCCACAACATGATCTGTTATGAAGGCGATTGTAAAAAGGTTGATAAGTTTGGGAGATATGAGGAAAAAAAAATTATTTAATATTGTTATCAAAATTTATATTAACCTTCCATATTTTTCTGTGCTATCGATAAAATTATCTTACATCCTTCTCGTTTGTTATCACATCAGATAAATTTTTAGTATTAAATGTAAATATTTAGGAATAGTGTTGAATTAATTTCATGTTAATTTTATATTTCAGATACTCCCGAAAAAAACTTTTTTTAATGTTGTCTTTGTCCTATTTGTTACTCGAATTGTCTTCTGTTGTTGGAATCTTTGTTAGTTGAAATCTTTGAAATTTACGTTCTCTCGGCATGTAAACTACAATTTACAGTTTCAGTATTTCCGAAATTATGTTAGTGCATGGCATAGCAAAAGCTCTGTGTTCACTAATCTTTTCACACGTTTTTTTCTGAATTCTTTGACTAACTGCATGCATTCGTCCAACTACTGCCAACGAATTAAGGTAAGTAATAAATAAATCATCGTGGGTGGTCAAGCAGGAACAGGTGACGAGACTGGATTCTTTCTGTCATACCGGGCACGGTACCATACGAAGACGGCATTGAATGGATATTGAGAGTAAATCAACAACAATCTTAATTACATCAGTCCACGGAGACGTGAGTTCGTAAATCTATGGAGATTGGCCTCCGTCAGCCCACGGAGCCTTGGCTCCATCATATCACCCGTCGGCCAGTACTCAAACCCCACGACCCTGACCCCAAAAACTCGACAGTCAAATGAGAAATATAATTTTAAAACAATAAAATATGCGTAGACTGCTCTTTCATCGATAAAATATATCGTCAGTGATGGGTCAATCGTCAATCATTATGCTCATCCAGTTGTACTAAGGGGAAAACAAAAGCAGCTGGTCATTGAATATAGAACCTCATCCCAGATATCGGACATATCACAAGTTCAAAAAGTTCTTTGAATATGGTGCTAATGCTGTTATATGAATTAGATTTTTGGATTATGAACTCGGAAATTCTTTCATGGACGACGGCTGAACATTGAATGCCGGACTAGACTATTGTAGTATATTATGAGAGAGAAGGGGGAGAGAGATACAGAGATAAATTTGACGTCAAGAGTCACCAATAAGACAATTCCCATATTACGAGTTGGTATTGTCTGCAAGCGTTCACGGTACGTCGTGACTGGAGGAAATATATAGTCTGATTCCACGAGAGCGTATAACGTCGTGTCATGGATCTTGATTGTCCGCCATACAAATATTTATTTTTTCACTTCATTCTGTTGTTACTCGAGCATCAGTAATATTACTAAGATGTAGGAGGAGATAAAACAGTTATTTCATAGTTCTGAAAGAGTTATAGTACATTATAGCTTTGAAAAAGTTGGAAGTATCTCCAACGAACGTCAGCTCCACAGCAATAAAGAAGTTAGAATTGTTTGTTATATACGCCAACTTCTAAATGCCTATCAAAAAAAAAAGAAGAAAAAAAAGTTATAGTTTAACAAATCGTACTCCGGACCCGACATCTCGACATCATATCTTCAATGTTAAAGGCATGTATATTTATGCACTGATTTGTATTTATAGAAAAATTGTGGGTCCGATTTACATGATAATACACGACGTACCTTGTTGCCTACAAAAACCAAGACTGGTCTCTTTCACTGCTATATTTCTAACAATATATGAGCTATAAGTCATCTGAAGTTTTGGGGTTAAAACTAATTTAGCAAAAAACATTTTGATCTTCATCCCAAATGTGTCTCGTAGCCCTTTTTCCTTTCGTGTTGTGAACTTCTGTCTTCCACATAAATTTGACGTTTATTAAAAGCCACATCTGAATGTAAACTGAGTTGAAGCGGAGTAACCAACTCCGGGATTTATATTTCCAACTCTCTAAACTAATTGGGTTGAAAATTATATCCGATTGGAATTAGTGACCAATCTATTCGATTGAATATTCCATCTATTAGATTGAAAATTTTAATCTAGTAGATTAAATTTTCTGTCTATAACAGATTCATTTTATAGTTTTCAATCTATTAGATTGAATATTTTCAATTCGATAAAAGATTGGTCACTAATTTCAGTCTGATAGATTGTATTTCAATCTAATTATTTTAGAGAGAAACAGGAAGTATGCGGCTCTGTGTGCCGTCTACAGAGCCTTACCGCAATAAATAACATCTTATCAGGCTGGATTTCTCCAGTCTAAGCTATTCGGCCACCAGGTTTTATTTCACGACCAATTCCATTGAGAAATCATTTCATTGAATCAAGTGTGTGACGATAGAAATATCTGACTTGCTGATACTGCAAATTCTGTAAAACAAGAAACTAAAGCACGTGTCCAGAGAGAGAGCAATAGACTGACAATCTTGTCACTATGTGTGGATTTTGGTGAACATTATTCCGATATTTCAAATGCGTACGTTGGAGTTCTTCAAGGATGACTACTGATCGACTCTTAATTTGTGCAGTGAAATGACCTAGGCCTACCTTCCCATAACAATGAATTGTTCAATTTCCAATGAATTCAGATTTCGCGCAGGTAACAAAAATTCGCACGTAAACCATGCAGTTCTGGTGCATAAGCAGGCCCATCTGCCTAAAAGCGCCCACATTTGGCTTATTAATCCCTTAGGATGAAATACTCAACATTTGAACAATAGCTGTGTCCCTATAATCAACTGAGAGATTTACCGATATTGAAACAGGGAATCCATATGAAAATCATATGAATTGAGAATTTAAAGCCATACGGATTTGATATATTTGATTTTGGAACATCATGATGTCTTGTCGGCATCATTGAGAACTGTTGACGGCTAGTTTTATGTATACTATTATTTATCCCTTTAATTTGATGCTAATGCAATTATATGAATTTGGATCATGGACGCGGAAATACTTCAATGGTTTACTATGGCTGAATATTGAATGACGGACTAGACGCTTGCATATAAATATTGAATATATTGTACCCACGTTGCGAACCGTATTCATCATATATGCTGCATATCGTAGCCGTACAGTCCCTATAAAATATACCAGCTAAGCCACGAAGATTGTATCAGGGTAACTAATTCTCAATGAAAGGAATTATGGACCTTCTCAGTTAAGAGAACATATTCAAAGATCATCTGATGATACATGAAGTCCAGAAATGCATGTGATCGCATCAATACCATGGCCGAAATGTTGGACAGATATTTCATTGTCACTCCACCCTGACATCATTGTACCTGTTAGAAATAAAGAGAAAACAATTGAGAGACGTTTGGCTGAAGAGAATACAAGAACAGTTAGCTCACATTTAATTAATGCCATTGATGATTACGGACAAAATGCAGTAGACAGAGGAAGGGAACAGGCTGACGGAGCTAAAGCTTTGTTGAATGACGGAGTCGCCGCTCCATTGACGTCCAGGCTGTCGGCTCCATAGAGGATATCGTGGATTCTATATAATAACTGTGAATTCTGCCTTCGCCACATTTTCTTGCAGTTGTCTGCCAAAACGCCTCCTTGGTAATTTGCTTCTGATTGTGACTATTAACGAATATTTGAAGCATTGGTGACCCATGAAAGGCTAAACTTGATCGGGAAAAGTGATGTGTACACAAATTCTTTCTTTTTTTTTTAAATCGCAGGAGACCTACAAGTCCTAATGGATATACTGTGGTTCCATCCGAGTTGAGGGAAAAAGAATGAAAAGGTTGAAAAGTTCAATTTAAGTACATGTATGTAATAAACAATTAAAAGTATATTGATATAGGGAAAATATCAGAATGCAATAAATTGATGGATAAATACCAGAGATGGGCGCAAAATATCACGGACTTCAGATGCTGTTTCTTCATCTCATTCACGACAGATCTGAAAAACAGTCAGACTGAACAAGAAATAATGTACTCCGTTAATGCATATTGTGGTTGCATCAGAGTTGGAGAAAAAAAAAAACAATAAAAAGATTGAAAACAAAAAGTTAAATTTAATGCACATGCATGTAATGAACAATTAAAAGTATACTGGTATGGCGAAAAGATCAAAATGCAATAATGATAGTTAAATACCGGAGATGGGCGCAAAATATCGCTTGCTTCAGATGCCGTTTCTTCATCTCATGCATGCCATATCTGAAAAACAGACCGACTGGACAAAAAAAGAATGTATAGGCTTCATACATATTATAGTTCAATTTTATCACAAATGAACGAACTCCGAAATTTATTTTTTTCATTTACCATGCATGCGCTCCTGTTTTCTCCGTCGGAAGAAGGAAGGGTGTCTACGTGACTTTCTACATGTCCTATCAGAAGTGGTTTTATAAACATCAGGTCCCATAATGTAATTGGGTGAAATTAAAATGGATACAAACAAATAACTCCCATGATGGAAAATGAGTGAGAACAAAATAACCCTACAACTTTCACGATGGAAACTGAGTGAGAACGGGACACCCATCATCCTAAGATTCGAGAGATATGTTAATTTGCGATGGACACCTTGTCAGAGGACGAAGCGTAATAACATTAACAAAATACGTCATAAACAAGAATATGTATTTCTTTGACATAAATATGGAAACTATACCCATGTAATGATACGATTACGGACAAAATGCCGTAGACTGGTGAATGGAAACAAGAGCCCAAGAGGCTTCAATATACGCCCTAATATCTGGGATTATATTGGTCCAAATTTCAAGGTTGTTTAATGTATTTACAGTGACACAAAGAAATGTTATGTTTAATAATTTCCTGATTTTGGGGATACAGTGACCTTTGACCTTCGAACTTGACCTATATTTTGGTACGAGACACTTCATTTCCCCCTACTGAATCCACCCACAAAAATTTTGAAATTTTGAAAGATTTCCTGATTTTTCGGTCCCTTTGACCTCTGACCTCGACCTACATTTGGTATGCAACATATCGTCCCCCCTAGGGCATCCACTCACCAAAAATTAGAACTGTAGATAGAAAACTGTCGACGATCAATGATTTCCTGATTTTAGGCAACAGTGACCTCAATTTTTGTACGCGACACATCGTCTCCACCTAGTGTATCCACTCACAAAAAACTGCAACTGTGCATGGATAGAAAACGTTCACAGATATAGACCGGACACAAACACGTCAATGATTTCCTGTTTTTTTTTATGCCAGTGACCTTTGACCTCTGACATTGAGCTTCATTTTGGTACAAGACACATCGTCTCCCCGTAGGGTATCTACTCACCAAAAATTAGAACTGTAGATAGAAAACTGTCCCAGATATAGACCGGACACGACGGACGGACACACGGACGGAAACCGCCATCACATAATACGTCCGCCTTTTGGTGGGCGTATAAAAACTGGCGGAGCCACAGCTTTGTTGGCTGACGGAGTGACAGCTCCACCGACTTACAGGCTGTCGGCTCCGTAGAGGATATCATGATTTCCATAATAACTTTGAATTTTCAATGAACACCTTGTCAGTGAGCGGAGCGTGAAGATGACATTAACAAAATAATTACCCACATCAAAAACTACATGAGTATATATTTCATTAACGTAAATATGGAAGTTATGCCCAAGTAACGACATTCATCCCTCGTTTTCTGCACCCCCGTCAGTTTATTTTTGCCAAAATCTTTCGGTATATGATTCTCGACAGAGCAGATCGAGGAAGATGTTTCCGGAATTTCTGTTTGTCTGCCGAACATCTAGTCGGTCAAACGTAAAACTACTCTTGTCTACTCTTGTGTATGTACTTAATCATCCGATATTAGCAGACATGGAGAAGAAAACGTGCACGTTGAACGAAGAGACCACACGTATCGTGATCGGGAATTGTTGAAAGCGACGTTAAATTCTATTCACTCACTCGTGATCGGGAATATACGTTCTCAAGATCAAAACGCAGAACATTGTAAGTTCGGAGTGGAAAACATATATCTTTGATAAGAAAATATTGAGGAATACAAACCTTGCAATGCAGGAATATCGGTCCACGTATGAGTTTGTGATCATATCAAGTTAATCCATAAACATTGGATTAGACCGACATTCAGACGTTTTGAATACATGCAGCCAGATCTGAACAAGAGCCGATACAAATTGGTCGAACCAGTGATTTAAAAAAGTAAAGTTATCCTTTAAATATATTCAATTATGATTCGGCATAAGCCTATTGGGACTCGTAATTAAGAACAAGACGCCACTGCCTCTTGTCGCTATTTCACGATTGATCCCGTTCATGTTTCAATATGGTTAGATCTGAACAACGTGTACATAATTTAACCGTCACCTACGAGTTTTGCCGGGAGAAAAATTGTATCATTCCGAGACCGCAACCATATTTTGGGGCAAATTTTCAGATTCATTTATGGAAAAACAAATTCGCCCGTTATATTTGTTACGGTTGGATTTTATTCGACATCCGTCGCAGTCTTTTGCTGTTTCCTATGAACGTGGTAATACGTTTAAATAAACAAATTACAAAACGAAGGTCAACTCGAGCCTCTCAATGAATACTTGAATTATGTGTACATAGAAGATTAATCATTCGGGAACGCCTTCGGGAACTAATTCTTGCATTTGCAACAGTCGTTCGCTCATAAAATTTCTTGAACGGGTGTTCACACAGTAACGAACGGGCGTTACGGACGAAACGCTTCCTCGTGTACACTTGAACGCATGTTCTTGATTTAGTCGTTACCGCTTGAACGGATTAGCGTATCCGTGCGAACGAGTTCGGCGTTCGGAATTATGACACCCTCCCTTAATACATCTTCCTTGCTTGATGCTCAGCAGGAAGAGGATAGATCAAGGACTGATTGGCCCAGTGTCAGGATGATGTGACTTTGTCGTCGCGATATGATTGAAATATTGTTGAAAATGACGTTAAAATCATTCTGATTTTGGCACGTTGGATAATTTTGGCATGTTATGGTAATTGCTTATGTTAATACAAATTTTGGTGTCTTGGATAAATCTGATTAAATCATTAATACCGTATAGGCTTTATCCCCCTTTATAATTTTTGCAAAGAAGTTGAAATTTATTAGGCACCATCAGGTTAGTTACCTGTATCAATATATAGCCCAATTTGGAAAGGGTCTTATCTCCCTTGTTCCGCTAGGGACATGTTAGTGCAGAGAACTTCCAGTAGGTACCAAAGGTCCTCACAATTAGTTTTAGAAATTAAATATTCTATTTTTCTAGAAAATTATCCTTCTAGTGTACATGTATGCAGCATCTTTTGGTTCATGTAAAATGTTTAAACAGAATATATTTTTTAAGCAAATATTTTGGAATAGTTTATCAATATATTATTGAAAAGAATTGCGGGTGACTTTGGTAAAAGTCAAACCAAGACGACCACTTCCCGGCAGCAGCTTTTTATATCTCTCTAACCTCAGAGAGTGGCAGTTATTCAAGGGGAGATCAGACACTTTCTGGAAAGAGCTGTAGGAATTGTTTCTGTACTGTGTTTTTATTTTTTATTTGTCATCCTATGTGTATGCAGTTATTAGTTTCAGAGTGTATTCAATTCTCGGCACGTAGAGCTTTTATTTTGTTTAGGCTAAACATTCAGTAGTGCTTCATTTTGACAAATGTTTGATGAATGAAAATAGAACAACAAAACAGTTGTATGGTAACAGCTGTGTCCATGCATGTACATGATGGCTTGTTTATTATTTGCGGGACTATCATCAATCAACATCGTCCGGAGTAAGTTAGGTCATGCTTTTCATCGATAAAAAATCATATCACAGTCATGAGACCTACTTGCCTTCAAACAGTTCTAACTGGTCCAGTCTTCGATCCGATAATAACAGTAGTATGTACAGATATTGACTCTTGTACGGCATGATATTTCAGTGGGACAGCACTATAAAATGGTAGCATTAGATCTACCCTGTTACTAGTATGTACCCCCGCCCCTCCCCTCCCTTCCCATCCCCATCGTGATATAACTGAAAAAATGTTGAAAGCGACGTTAAACCCTATTCACTCACTGACCCATGACTCCTGTATATAGATAAACACTTTCTGTGTCAATCATAATAGTTAAAGACTGCTGACTATAAGTCAGCATTTTACAGCCCACAGTACAGCGACTTTCCAATTACTGAATCTCCTGTAGGTCAATTCTACAGAGGGTTTGAAGGGCCTATCGGTCATAAAAGAAGAAATGACGTGAATTTAGGAGATTTCCAAGAGTGGAAAATGGGCAAGTGGTCAGTCATTGTTCCATTTGCTAACATTTCCAATCTTAATAAATTAATATCCTATCAATATTCCCAATCGTACATGTCGCTATATAGGATCTTATGTATTTCAATTCAATTTGGTGTTCTGAGTGCCCATACCATGGATATTTAATAGCATTATGACATCATGACTTATCCATTTGCAGTCAGGGAGGGCGGGAGATAGGTTCATTGTGTCCATTTACCCCAATGATTACACCAAAGATCAGTCCATATATCTACCCTGTATTATGGTGCCACAATGTCTGGACCGCGGCAACATGAAAAGACACCAGCCACCAGCGAGCCAGCTAATTCCGCTGATCCAACCAAAAATTCTTTGTCATCAATGTTCCCTTCAAAGCACTATGAAGCGTTTTCAGGAAGCGTAACACGCGAGTTACTGCAAGCCTGTTCCTACAAGCGACATATCCAAAGTATCTCCTCTAGCTTACATGAACTATATCCCGTTTGAAGGCTGTTCAACATCTCCTGCAGGGGATTTTTCAAGCTTGTAGTATGCAACATGTGGATTACCAAAATATTTACTCATTCTGAGGATCTGAGGGCTTGAAAAACAATCACCCACTCCATTCCAGGCCCTTTGTTCATGATCTCCAGAGACATATATGTGTATATACATTCATTCTCATGGCATCAGATTGTATACCTTCTACTGTCAGATATACCCTCTGATTGCACTGGTGTTAAAATGCTGTGGCTTGGAGCTTTTGTGCACATTGCTGTCAGTCAATCCGCATCGTCCATTACTATAAACATGGCAGTGTGACTAACGTCACAGGACTAGGGTGGGCATTAGGACTCGACGCACAGTCTGAACTCTGGTAAATCCCGAGTTGAAATCCTGCCTATATTAAGATGGGCACAGCCCGTGTCAGAATCACCAGTGATTTTTCCACCTAAGTAGGTCAAATTGTCATCAAAAGTGGATCAGCTCAGAACTTGTTGGTAACAGTCCACCAGGGCATGAAATGTTTTTTTCAGTCCACCTGTCACATGTGACAGGTAAGGTTTTTTTCTACCTGTCCCACCCAAAACTTACTTGTACACAATTTTGTCAAAATTTCTATATGCTGATCGAATTATGTTTAAACGATGAACGCACCGGGATGTTTTGATGAGAAAACTATCTATTTTTAATGCCCACTCACCAAATTTCTGATTTCTTGAGTTTTAAAATGTTTTTATTACCTCATGTAGTAAGAACACAGAATGACAAATAATTCATTAATTAGTTTTGATAATTGCTAGGCAAATGATAAATAATTACTCTCCCTGGTCAAATGATAAATAACCTATTACCAAAAAAAAAAAAAAACCAAAAAAACCTCGCACAATCTAGCTTTCCCCAGTAGCCTACCATTCATTTTCATTTCTAATTTGTTTTTTGAAATGTCACTATGAGGCACGATGACGGAAGCACAGATATGTATAAAGTTATTAGCATTTTGTGTTCATGGAATATACCAGTGAACGTACGGTGATTGAGAAGCACAACACAACCAACCTCATGTCTGGTTAGTGTCGCCCCTGTCAGGCTATTAGAATACATTCTCTAGATCAGCTTCACGTTTGTAATGTTTAAAAAAAAAATTAATGATATGGTAACATTGAAATTCTTTAGCAGTAGACCGAATGGAATTTGTTTCAGTAAACTTGAGCACATTTTCCTAAGTCAGCTTTCCTGCCGCAATGCGTACAGTTTGACAGACATCCGTCGATAACCTTCTTTTACTCGTTTGTCTGACATCTGAGCGTGGGTTCCCGATCTGTTCACTGTGACCTTTGATCTGAAGAATATCCGTGACTTGAAATATACCTCGGCGGCTGCCGATCTCCAATGGTCTCTCCAACAGTGTAAGCAAATCTGGAGCGTTGAGGTCTGATCGAACGTCGACGCTTGCCGAAGCATAACGAGGCTAAATTTATTTTTAGCTCTAAAGCATGGCATGCGCTCAGCAGAAGTTGAGACATCGTTTAACAACAACAACAACAAGAAGTTTTTCTTGCTTCGGGCGTTAGTAAAGATCAACGCCTATGAACCCCTGCAATGTTTCACCTGTCGCATGCGACAGTCATTTATTTTTTTTACCTGTCGCACATAAATACTACCTGTCATCGACAGGTGGACACCCGAACATTTCGCGCCCTGGTCCACTAATGCACGTTCATACCAAAAATCAAGGGTCTAATGTCAACGGTTCTCCTTATTTTGCTGCGGAAAGGATTCGGATGGACTCACTGACCAGGGGTCGAAATATTCAAAATAATTTACCTGTCACATGAGACAGGTGACCAAAATTTTTACCTGTCACCTTTAAAAATTACCTGAACATGCAATCGTTAAAATTGTCACATACATGTAACTCAAGATTAATGACGCAGTTAGATGTTGCAAGATTCTAATAAATTATAGACACTTTGTTTACTTGCATTTATTAGCAGGTGTTTTGAATGAATTTTGTTGAAGATATATTTTGAACACCAAAACAAAATTATTGGCTACCTGTCAACAGAGACAGGTACTTTATTTCTCTACCTGTCTCTTTAAAAAATTACCTGTCAGAGAGGGTAGACAGGTGTAAATTTCGACCCCTGCTGACTGACATGTAGACTGACTGACTCATTACCGGACAATTTGCATATGAGAGCCTACTTGGTAGGAATGAAGCGAAGTGGGCGCAGGATTTCATAAAAAAACAAGACTTTGTATCGTGGGCTCTGATCAAAATCTTGATCATCTAAAGTGTTCATTCTTCTGTAAGATATACTGGATGCATTTTCCTTCTACTCTGCTGCAGATACGTCAACCAATCCCTATAAAGACAGATTGCACATGCGTGTCGCGAATTTTGGTCCGGTGCTGTCAGAGGGGGTTACACTGACTGTTTAGGAGATTACAAACTCTGACAATGGATGAGTGGTCTAAGTGGTCTCATTTGATAGTCTCTGTTGTTGGAATATCTTCAAACACTTACATTCTGTATCGTACGTCCACCCATCCATTTGGCCCACAGGTATATTCATAAAATGAGGTTTGC
The DNA here is from genome assembly GCA_036873755.1 of Hanleya hanleyi. Lineage (NCBI taxonomy): Eukaryota > Metazoa > Mollusca > Polyplacophora > Lepidopleurida > Hanleyidae > Hanleya > Hanleya hanleyi. The sequence goes on along the minus strand of JAVTVY010030388.1, from coordinate 2,890 downwards.
ATTTATAAAGTCCAGTAACTCAAAAGGCCACGGTCAAACTGTTAAGAAAAACTTATTGTGACTATGTGAACTTAGATCTGACAGAGAATGTACTTTATTGTGTCTATACATGAACTGAGATCTGACTGAGAAGGTACTTTATTGTGTCTATATGAACTTAGGTCTGATTGGGAAGGTACTTTATTGTGTGTACATGAACTTAGATATGACTGGAGAGGTACTTTATTGTGTGTACATGAACTTAGATATGACTGGAGAGGTATTTTATTGTGTGTACATGAACTTAGATATGACTGGAGAGGTACTTTATTACATGAACTTAGATCTTACTAGGAATTACAATTTTGTGTCTACATGAACTTAGATCTGACTGGGAAGGTACTTTATTGTGTCTGTATGAACTTAGATATGACTAGGAAGGTGCTTTATGGTGTCTACACAAAATTAGATTTGACTGGGAAGATACTTGATTGTGGCTACATGAACTTAAATCTGATTGGGAAGGTACTTTATTATGCCCCCCCTCTAACTAGAGGGTGTGCATATAGCGATCGCTTTGTCCGTCCTTCCGTCTATCCGTCTGTCCGTCCGAATATCTTGTCCGGGCAATATCTCGGTTAATATTTGATGGACAGGATTGAAACTTGCATAGAATGTGGCCAGTGGCTCGTAGTTGTGCAGCGTAGAGTTTTTTTCCGAGTTCCGGTATAATTTTCAAGAGTTATGGCCCTTTTTCTGAAATCTCTGTGAATGGGATTGGCCGGGCTGTATCTTGGTTAATATTGTATGGACAAGTATGAAATTTGTATGATATGTGGTTAGTGACCCACAGTTGTGCAGCGTAAAGTTTCTCCATGTTTCGCTCATATTTTCAAGAGTTATAGCCCTTTGTTCCTGAATTCTCCATGAATTGGGACTTGTCCGGGCTGGATCTCGATTAATATTGTATGGACAATTATGAAATTTGCAGGATGTGTGGTCAGTGCCCTGTAGTTGTGCAGCGTGAAGTTTCTCCGCGTTTCGCATATATTTTCAAGAGTTATGGCCCTTTTTTCTTCAAATCTTTGTGAATTGGAACTTGTCCGGGCTGGATCTCGGTTAATATTGTATAGACAATTATGAAATTTGCAGGATATATGGTCAGTGCCCTGTAGTTGTGCAGCGTGAAGTTTCTCCACATTTCGCCTATATTTTCAAGAGTTACGGCCCTTTTTTCTTCAAATCTTCGTGAATTGGGATTTGTAAGTCTGGATCTCGGTTAATATTGTATGAACAAGTATGAAATTTGCATGACATGCGGTCAGTGACCCATAGGTGTGCAGCGTGAAGTTACTCTGTTTTCGGTTATATTTTCAAGAGTTATGGCCCTTTGTTGAAACCTAAGTGAATGGGATATATTTATTTGTCCAAGCTGGATCTCAGTCCATAACCGATTTGAACCAGGAAAATGGCTATATTATATGTTATTCTACATTCCAAAGCAGACAACATAGGTCCTGAAGTATGAAATTGCCCCAAAAACAGTGAATTGGGTGCAAAATTCAAAGTTCACTGATCGCTTCATATTTTCACCACAATATACTCCCAATGAATGTAGGTCTCATAACCAGGTCACATTTTCGGATTTGGCGAAAGCCCTGGCGACCATCTTGCATCGAAGCATCGTAGTATCACTTGTTGCTTAATACTTGGAATATGGCAAAAAAGTGACTGAGACAGAATTTTTATAATTATCCAGATTAGGCCTCCACCAACCAATAAAGAAATGCAGAACAATGGCGGGGCAGTGTCGGATTAAAGTGGAACGGGGGGACATACAATTGAGCAATCTCTGATTGCTTCCTTCCTGTGTTGTGTCTACATGAACTCAGATCTGACTGGGAATATTGTGTCTACATGAACTTAGATCTGACTGGGAAGGTACTTTATTTTGTCTACATGAACTTAGATTAATTTCCTCTACATGATGCATGTACATGGATGGACACACATGTCCAGCTAATCATATCGTAGTTAGTTATATCATTGCTACATGGCTGAAATAGCATTGAACGCGACATTAAACCCTAACTCACTCACTAGATCTGACTGGGAAGGTACTTTATTGGCTAGGTCCGTCATGTACATGTATGATTCTGTCAATCGGGTACAGAATGCGTGCAATATATTTGGTCCTTTTCAATTCTTGGTTGAAAGGTTCCCCAAACGTAGTCTCCATGTTGTAAGGGATTGACGTATGATACATGCCGGATAGAGATAAGACCCTTTATTGTGTCTACTTGAACTTAGATCTGACTGGAAAGATACTTTACGGTAAGTTCCCTGAGTATTCATGACCGGAAGTGAATATCGCAGTTGTGAAAAACTGACCACCTCCGAATAGTTTGTGCAGGTCAGTTCAGAAAAACGGACGTTTGCATAAATTAGAGTCCCCATATTAAATGCCCATATTTAATATGTTCGATATTCTCAATGAAAATGAACTTAGTTGTTGCAATTGAAAATGAACTTAGTTGTTGCAATTGAAAATGAACTTAGTTGTTGCAATTGAAAATGAACTTAGTTGTTGCAATTGGTTATGTTCAAAATGCTCAAAAAAGTTCGCAAGTTTTATCAAATACTAATTCTAAGGAAACTTGTTGATCTGGAAGTTTTTCCATCGCTCAACCACATATTAGCCCACAATATTATCAATCTTGCACTCACGATAAATACATTGTAGTTAGGACTGCAGTTTTTCGCGAATGGGCCATTTTCGATTACTTAGAGAATAGTGTCACATGACTTGGCGAAAAATGCCCGTTTTCGAATTTACTTAGGGTCGCGAATACTTAGGGAACTTACCGTATTGTGTTTTCATCAACTAAGAACTTAATAGTAAGGTACTTCA
>JAVTVY010030387.1:0-12865 GCA_036873755.1 Hanleya hanleyi | reverse complement strand
TACATAGCCTTCTGGGGTGCCTTAGTCTCAAAAACTCTCAGAGTAGGGTAAATCAGGTAACAAAAATGGCCATCAATAATTCTCCGCCTTTGAGCTGTGGAAGGGTCTGTTTGCTTTGCTTTTCGGGTGTCGTGGTGGTGTCTGTATCAGACGCTGGCAGAGCAAAGTCCAATGGCTCGACCGAGAGTAGGTGTTCTGCTGCTAGGTCCAATCCTACAACCAGTAAGAACAACAGATGATAAACTAATTCCACAATGTAAATGTTACTCATCACTTTATGCATTAAAGTTCCATTTTTGTTAACTGGAAATATACACAGAAACAAATTGTAAATACATGTATATGTTTTGAAATGTCAATTCCAACACAGTAGTCGAACCCGGGCACCCTCATTACCGACCGATACAGACCGGTACTAAAAACATACAGACCGATACCCAAGTTTAATTGATTACGACTTTCAGAATACATAATTGGTACTTTGTGGGATTTTCTCATAAAAAAAACGATCGTTTATAGCGCAAAACGGTATCGCATTTAGCTGCGCCCGTTACGTTAGGAAGCGCGTCGCACGGCCGAATCGCACGGTCAATTCGCCCGCCAGACTCGCCCAGCGCCCCGACCTGCAGCTTCAAATTCTCCTGATATAAATTACACATACTTGATATTATAGGAGCATCTTGAGCACAAATACAGTTGAATGAAACAAGTATTTCGGGTTTATACGAGTTATTTCAGTAAAATAACAACACGTCAACCCCCATCAGGAGTCCAACGTATCAATTCACAATGTTCATTGTTTTGATTTCTTTAACATTTCTTTCAAATTCTTCCCCCTTCTGTATGCAATTACTGGGTTTTCCCAGACTTTCGTTGTGTGTGATTCGAAAGATTTGATAAAATGTCAATATTTCAACAGGATTTTCCTTATATATTTCATCGCTGGGTGGTAGGTGGGAATGAAACGGATGGATCTTTTCTTCAGGTTTTTGACTTTCTTTTTTTCTTACTGTTACTGCCCGAACTGTGAAATAGAAATATGCCATTCTCCGCCCATAAATATAGATTTTTATTGCCTTCTGTCACTTCATGTACCGTAATTTGTCATTTCGTGTCTGATAAATTTCCCACAATATTGGGTCATATTAATAATAATATTAATATATTAATAATATTAATTATATTAATATTAATAATGGTATCACTGCTGCTCATGAAAAGCGAGCTCTTTGTTCCAATTCGTGGAATCTGTCGCAGTAACTACTGCTCTTGCATAAACACACCGGCCGAACCGGTGCGCTGGGATTGTCTGTGCATGGAAGGTGCTAGACGACCCAGGAGGGCGAATCGGCCGGGTGCCGCTCCCCGTAGGGCCTAGCGGAAAGCTGATTGCCACACCGTTTCACGCTTTCGACAGCTGTTTTCACAAGAAAATACCACAAATTACCAGTTATGTCTTCTAGAGGCCGTAAACTATTATATATAGGTATCGGTCTGTCCTTTATAATTATCGGTCCGCATCGGTCTCTTATTTAGTGCCACCCTTCGAACCCAGCTCATGTAACTGAATCAAAGTATACATTCTTTGGAAAAGAAACAAAACTACGGTAATCAGACTGTAAGAAAGTTGACTTACACAGTTGATCGTTCAAGTTGAGAATGCATTTCCACAGTGTCACTTGGACCAGTGCCTGTGCTCTCCTGAAATGGGGAAAAATATTAATTTTTCAACTGCGTTTTAATGACGCACATAAGTAACTGGCTATATCCTGTGTAGTCTGCATAGAAACAGGGTGAATCAAATATACATGTATTCACATATTCATTGAACTGGAACGAATGATCGCAGTGTAGCTACAAAACCAGAAGTGAATAATAATTATAAGACTTATTAAAATGGTTCCGGTCAGATTTCACAATGCTAGGTTAGTTCATTAGTTCTGCCATAATTAATGATTATATTTTCATGGTATGTGAATAACAGTGATTAACTCCCAAACACTGCTTTGTGGTACGAATACATTGGGTATCATATGGAATATCAGAGACGGGGTAGACATCACAGGAGAACGCGAATCGTTGATACCTTATCAGTACGCTCTCGGACATTGTGAAATGCTCAATCTGTTGTCGTATGCTGTAATATCTGAATTTCGAACTTTTCCGGTATCTCATCGAGGGGCTTGATGTCTATGAACTCTTCAAAATCAGCATCATACAACTGAAAAATGAATAGATCACATTTAACTAAGTGGCAAACAATTTATTAGTCAATCTGCCTCATATAGCCACGAAAATAAGCCGTCATATACCCACGAAACTAAGTCGTAGGGGTTGAAGAGAACCTACACGAACCGATCCTCCAGTCCAGCCCAGCTCTTTCAAAACATCATATAATTCTGGTTTCATATTAGTAAAATTATATAGGTAAATAGTAAGGGTAAATAGTACCTCAAAATATCCCAAACATATCGTTCCATGATGTTCCAAGTGACTGGGCGTTATTAACTATTTCTATTCCACTGAGTACTAAAATTCACTATTAGTACTGCATTGAACTGAGCAGAACTATCACTGAACAAATTTATGCCGCCATAGTTCAGTTCAGTTGGCAAATCCCTCCTCTGTATAAGAGCACCTCCGTATAGGAGTACATATTAATATACAATCAATTGGAACCACTCAACATTTATAGCTCAACTATCGTGCCGTGAAGTGAACATTCATACAATTCTATATTTGGACGAACTACTATCCTGAAAGTGCTGTGATAGTCTAACCATGTGAGCTTCCTAGCGGTGTATGTGATGTACTACTGTGAGTGGATTTATATAGCGGTCACTGAAAGACACCCAGGTACTTTATTCCCAAGTGCCTCCGCTGATGAAGGTCTAGCGTAGCAACTTGTTCCACCATCAGTCCATATTACCCTGGACACCGAATCAGTCCAGCGCCTTGTGAATAGGCGGGTATGTATGTAAGCGGTCACTGGCGAGGGGCGAACCCACGCCAGCTGTAGCACTCCGGGTCAGAGTCAGACACTAACCATTCGGCCACGACACGCTCACAATCCATATTGGATTCGCATTCAGGCAAATGAACTCCCAGTTTTATGCGAGCTAAACATTTTGGAGCACATTTTCAACAGTGACGTGTTCGAGGTAGTTGCACTCCTATCTAATGAAGATAATACTTACAAATATGTGTGAATATATTGGGCTAAATCGACTCGATTTCGCAAAGTTTGAAACAAGCCTTCTCGAAGAAAATCAAACCGCCTTCCATTTTCTCCCACGTGATCCTTGTGAGCATGCGCATTGACTAGTATCATTTATAACCTGGTTCCCGAACACTATGGTACAGGGTAACAAGCACCTCCATAATCAGGGCACCAGGCTAACCAGTTCTGACTCGTTTCTATCTCATATAGGGGCCTACTATTGATGAGATTTAAATAGAATTTCTATATTTTCAAGCATCGCTAAGTTGATTGGGTCAAACAATATCTCGAAGCAGATTGTATTAATCACATTTTGCAAAAGTGTATGTTATCATAGCACCGTATTTTTCCGCATGTATGTTGATTCGACAAAGTTTCGAGCTTGTTCTGTTCTGTTTGCAAAAGTTGAATGAAATACCGGGAGCAACAGAAAATACCCAATCGAGTCACAATTTTAGCATAGTTGAACTATGTTTCGATCATCTGTTCCGACAGTATAAAAATATATTCTCTGTAAGATGTAACATTTTCTTCATCCTCTAAATACATACATATTTACATGCATCTCTCTGCCCCCACCTGGGTTCACAGGGGCAATTATATTGTACAAATATGAAAAAATGGCATATTTACCTGGAAGGTAACATCGTTAATGCCAATTAGATCAGCTATGGTAGCATTTTGTGAAATGTGATTTTCAAGGTCCGACAGGCTGGGAGTTGCAAAAGGTAAAGCGATTTTCTTTCGGTTCTCCCCGATCAACAGCGGGCAAGTCGCCATCTCGCAGAAAGTCCACCTTGATGGATAGAACAGCACCGAACGAGGGACGTGAAAAAAAACGGCTGTACGTAATTTATCCTAATATATGTTTGTTTGGAAGTAATATCGCGTGTGCATATATTGGAAATGGTGGACAGCATGATTGATTGAAATTGTAGTTTAAGAGCCGCTTTCCATACGGATTTCGCGGCCCATCAACTCAATATTTTATTTAAACTTCACGGTACATGTTCTTAATTTAAGATCTTTTGCTGTGCTAAATATTAAAATAAATAATTAAATAATGAATAACAGCATGAGAAGCGGAGCCATGCTTATTTACAAATTCGTGAACAATAGAAGCGATGCATATATTGTTAGGCATTGGCAGAATAAACTAAAAACCTAATTGAGCAATAGAATCATCACCGATATGTACAGTTTAACCAAAGGTTGGCGTTAGCGTCAAAGGGATATGAGACAAAGGCAGGCCGCGGATCATGATTTTGGTGTGTCAAAAGGGGTCGTTGCCGGAGAGGATGATAACCATTGCTTTATCAAGTAATAATTTGTGACGATAATCGCGCAATTGTTAATGGATAACATGCACAACAAGCTGTCATGATTATCACTCCGAACCGTTAAGTCTCTTTCACACCTTCCTGTCTCAGTGGATCGATCAAAGTTCATAATTTTACAATTTCCGTTGTATTCACTGCTTATTGTGCAAATCCCCCATTGGAATGAAGTTCAAAATCACTTTATCTGACAGCTGAGTAGTTATCAGCACTGTAGATATCGATCTGATAACTTCTTACACTGGTCGACAAACAACGTGCTTTTGTCGACTCTGCATGATACATAACATTTACTATAATGTTGATATTCAAAACCTCAGAACGTCCCCCCCCCCTCCCACTCTGTAGTCTTGGGCCCAACCTTGAGTGAAAACACTTGGGTGGCTGTTCAATATTCACTCCCTCTTGAAACCGACGGGGGGATTGACTCTTATGGTCTGCAGCTCGTTTTTTTAATATTTCCTTCAGAATTTTTGCTGAAATCTTGGAGAGAATGGTCAAATTGTTAAATCCATTGATTTCATTTTGTGTAAAAAGTAGGGGTGCTTGAAAATGTTGATAGTTTACGGTAAGCATGACAAGGAAATACGTTTCCGCAACATAGAAATTAAGTTCCAAATGTGTATGGAAAATTAAGTATTTACACCTTTTTAACACCTTCCGATAAATTTACACCTTTACGGGTGAAAAGCAGGGTTGGAATCAATCTTCATACATTTGCACCTTTTCTACACCTTATTTACACCTCCTAAGGGTGTAAACATAAACCCAGAAGGTGTAAACGTTTGATTTACACCTTTGTTACACCTGTTTTTACACCTTCTGAGGTTAGAGTGGTGATCTAGTGAGATGCTAAGGAACTGTGCCATGTCATTTCATCTAAATTGTTGATAAAAACTATTCCTTAGATACATGGTAAAAAAATATAGGCCTACCGTAATGATAGAATAAATCTGCTGTAAATTTTACAGTAATTTACCGTAGATTTTGTGTAGTAAGTTGCCCGTAATTTACTTCAAAATGTACAGTGCCTATTGAGAATTCACAGCAAAAAACTAAATTAAATTGTGTATTTGGCAATATTTAACTATAAATTACTGACAACTTACCTGCACTGAAAAACTGCCTGTAGACTGCTGTGAAATGTAAAGCAAAAGTTTGAAGGTTACATATGCATGTTTCGCTGATATTATTAATAGATTGCTGATCCATCATTCTTGAATCAATGATACAGTAAAGGAGTTTTTTGGGGTTTTTTTGTTTTTTTTTGTTTTGTTTTTTTTTAATCGGAACCAATCCGATCTGCACTGGGTCAGGGAAGAACATGTTCATTCATCGGTGATGAAGCAGTTCAATTATCACTAATTGATGGATACATGCAAATGATCCAAACCTCAGTCAAAAATGTTCACCGGGAAATTCAGATTTGACCCGTGTGCGGGCCATGAGCGGTCAAACAAGCCTTTAGTCATGCCGGCCTTAATATTGAATCTGTTTACCAGCACAATCTTAATCAGCTCATTTATTGCCTCGAAAACATTCCGCTGAAGGAGTCTAATTTTAATTGGTGTTGAATAATTGTTGTTGTTATATCATAGATCATATCGCAATCTGTAATAGGGGTTATCACGTCTCCTCACTCTATATACACCTATCATAGTGTTCCTGGGTTGCACAGTTATTGCGCAGTCCGCATTTCCGGTCTGTCACAGGTCACACTTTTGCCATAAACCGGCAAGCGTTCGGTCTGTTGTGGCGAGAAGACGGAAAAGAAGAAAAGACAGGGATAGCCAGGTTACGTGCAAGCATCCTGTCATGAACACCGCGAATTATTAATTAAAAGAAGGAAATACTAGTTGAAAAAAGGATCAGTGATTTTGCGGAAGAGGTAATACTAGCCGTGGTAGAATGAGAGTTAACATGAAAAACGGAGGGAAGGGTGCAGTGCGTTTTTGTTAACAAAGCCCAGTGCAACAAGAATTCACCTTTGCCCGCCTAAAACTGATCTACAGGAAGTTTCTCCTGCAGCTCAGTCAGTACCTGTGCTCTAGGTAGAATAAGCATGCATTGTCTATGAAATGCACCATGTTCCTTCACAATCAGGATAAGAGAAATCAGCCAGACTACTTTTTCATTGCCCTCATTGATTTCCATTGTCCATATTATGAACAGATAATTTATATATAAATGACTACACCGAGGTTTAGCCTTGTGATCGTTGGGAACTGGACAACTTATAGAGAAAAGAATACTAATTGTAGGCCTAACGTGTGAGATCCGGACAAAACCCCCAGCGGACAAAACCCCCTAGGACAAAACAACCACGGACAAAACCACCTAGGACAAAACACTCGCGGACAAAACCCCTTAGGACAAAAAACCCACGGACAAAACCCCCAAAATTGAAAAGTTGGACAAAACCCCCATCTCTCACAAAAATAGCTATTTCAGACAGAATTTTGACATTTTAATAGAAATTCATAAATGTCTATTCTCTATGATCCTTGTCATTTTTTGTGTATTTCAGCTATAAGGATTATAATTCTTTTTCTTCAAATTTGTAAGGAAAATGGATGCCCACCCCTGGTACTTTGAACAATGACAGTAGTGCACTCTCTATGACATTTCTTGTGCTAAATTTCTAAAAAAAACAAAACTTTCCTGATAACGGTAAAGAGAGTTGAATAAATCCAAGCTTTTTGTAATATTTTTCACATGTCAAGATATGTGAAATGATCCGGACTTTATATTCTCATATATTTTACAGAATGGTATCCAACAAAATGATTCTTTTCCTTAAATACTTTGTTGCTTAAAAAGTAATAACATTCAAACTGCATTTGCAACAATAACGGTAAAGACAAATTCATTTTCAAATTTGAAAATTTAATCTTTTACAGCAGTTATCTTTGCCAAAATATACATTTTACAACAGGAAAAGCTATAAAATGTGTAATCATCTGGTATTTGTAGCAAATCTTTATGAGGAGATGTTGACAGAAATCATTCGCAAGGGAGATCATTTACCATGTTATTTATTTTATTGCTAAAATAGCTCGGGAAATAATATGTGATGGGGTTTTTTATCCAGCGAGAGTTATGTCCAGTGGGGGTTAGGTCCGGTGGGGGTTTTGTCTTGGGGGGTTTTGTCCATTGGAGATTTGTCTGCTGGGGGTTTTGTCCTACACCCCTAACGTGTAATGGTGGCTTTCCGTCACGCCAAAGGAGAATTATTATTTCAAGAGAACTGAACACTTATATCAGCTAAAATTACCGTTTTGATACCATGACATACATGTATGAAATCGAATGGAGATGCATTGCCTCTATTATATCCTACCAAGAAAAAAAACAGGTAAGATTTGATAGTTCGTGCTCTGCTAATGGGAAAGTTTTTATCAGTTTTTAACTGCAGTTGTGTTGTTTCATTGGACCTTAACAAAATGAAAGTTGTATCCAGCTTCTGTGAGCAACAAGTTCACTGATTGAGATAAATTTTTCGCCTGGATATATGGCTCAATTACTCCTTTATTGCTGGCACGGCGGAAGCAATTCATGGCTTGGGGAGGGGGCTACTATCACAGCACAAATCGGCGCGTAATCTCCGGAAGCTCCAGAGGTCTTAGAAGACCGAAGAGGCCTTCTAGCGTATTTTCGAGCAATAAAACAAGAAATCCTCGCCCGTCATTCCCATGTAAACTCTATTGGCCTTGCCTGTTTTTCAAACATTTTAAAAATATTCAAGCAAAATGATGTTCGGAAGTATAAATAATTTAAATATATAGCAATCCCAATATATTCAATCCAAAGGTTCAATACGCTTCGATCATGTCACTGGCACAGAGATTGTTCTCTTTGTCTCCTTGTGATTCATGTATATTGAAAATTCTACCGCCGTCAGTGAACGTTCAACTTCTGCGCTACCGGTACGTGGGGTGAAAACTTACTTTGGTATAGTTCTGCATGCTCCTACAGTGTGTCCATAGGGGGGAACCGATTTTCGTTGTCGACGAATTCATTCGCTATAACAACCAAGGTGATGGAATACGTGCAACTTGGTTGATATGCATGAAATGAAAGAAGTCATCAACAAAGAGAATTCAAGGCGAGTATTTGGTCGATTTTTGGAGTAGTCCTGCAGTCATGATTGACTGGCTGTTATAGCGTGTTATAGAGCAGCATTTTACGAATACAACTCGTGCGAATAAGTAAAGATGTCTCTCATGGTAATAACTTATCGGAAATTAAAATCTGCATTCAAAACATATGTTTTCGGGTTACTCTATCGGTTCTTTGCCTTTTTCTGTCTAATTCATGGTGTGGGGATTTAATCATTTATCTCTACCATCCTTCATATGGTACAACACTTAAAACATTTTGTGAACCTAAAAATTACTAAACAATGCCGGTAAAAAATGTTCTAGAGCTTTGGCTGGCCCACTAGCACCGTTGTTAATAGTTTTATGCGATAGATATACGACGCAGACAAATCATTTTACTATTCCTTTCGAAAATACGTATTTATTCAAGTATGTTTGTTTGGTGACATCGTATGAATTTCGTATACGTTTGGAAAGTTGGCCAAATTATTTGGGGTGGGGGGAGTGTCACACAACAGGACTGGACCACTATTCCCCAAATGTAGCACCTACAGGTGAAAATAGTAACCAAACCATTCTCAATATTTATTTCATATTTCATATTTCTTGATTTCTCAGATGGATTTGGCTTTAAACTGGGCTAATATCACTTCGGCTGTATTGTTCAGTTTGACGCTGCATTTGGGGTTCTTATGGGTCATCTTCATGAAAATATACAAATAACGGTAAATTGGTTGGGGAATCCCGCTCTCTAAAATGAAAGTAAAAAGGGTCGTTTTCGCTCAATAAATCAGTTCACATAATGAATTCAGCAAAATCCTCTTGAGGCGCATACAGACATATCTATCCACATTAAATGGTAGTAAAAAAGTAAATATATCTAATTTGCATAATAATAGGCCAAACATCCTACACGCTGTTTAAACAACATTGGCTGGTTCTTCACATGGCAAATTAATTTTATAACATGGAACAATGGATAAATCAGTGCCTGAAATTTGGATGCATTGGTTAAGATGGAATCAAAAGTTATTGAACAAAAACGCCTTTTTTGCCTCCATTTTGGAGAGCGGGATCACCCTAAACTGGTAAAGGCAATTTTTGTTACATTTTGTTCATTTTACATTTTACATCCAGAGATTTGCTTGAAGTTGAAATGCCAGATGATTGAACATTTATCATTATAGTTTTTCTCTATTGTAAAATGTATTTTGGCAAAGCGTACTTCGTTGAAATATTAAATTTTCAGACCTGAAAATGAATTTGTCTTTAATAGTCCATGGGCCCAGACCAGAAATTCCACTTGTCGGTACCATCTAAGGAAACCAATCCTAGTTATGATTTTTTAATTGGTGTATATATATAGATCATATTTTGATGTGATAACCATTGCAGACTGGCAGCTTATTGGTAGTTTTCATCTCTGGAATGTACCCACCCTCCGCATAATGAAAGCGAAAAGGCAAACTCGGAAACATTCACTAATGATGCAATTGCTGTTTCCACATGGGGCTAGAATGAACTACAAACCACAAATACATGTCTGAAATGCTTTGTTTATACCATCCGAATAATCCTTTCTGTCATTCCTGAAGGCAGAATATGTTTTATGGCAGAAAGGGGCGAACAATAGGGCCTATCAAAATGTTGTTGATTATGTGATTTTCAGTATATTTTAATTGATAATATTGTCATACAAGTTCCCTGGGGAGTGCTACTGAACCGCAGTAGCCTACAACATGCACATGTTGTATGAGGAAAACATTTATGAACATTTTACAAGTTTTTACCACAGTTATAGGAATTGTCCTTCCCCTACCCTAGTTCCAACAAGCGTCCAAAAAGTGAAATTTATGTATAACCCAAATTTCACCACGCTACTGTGGCATGTTTATGTACTATGTTTTACTCATGCATATTTGTAGCCATGAATGTATGTGATTGTGCCAAAACATTCACACCATGGATCAGTAGTCTAGTCTTCATCACTGTTATCAGCATCAGAGTCCTCGAGGTATAGTATAATACATACTGGTCCTAGGGGGCCACACCTGCAATAACACTGGTGAAAACCCAGACTCCTACTTGCCCGTTTTGTTTTCATGGTTGGGAGTCTGGGTTTTCACCAGTGTTATTGCAGGTGTGGCCCCCAAGGACCAGTATTTATTATAAGGAGTCTGGGTTTTCACCAGTGTTATTGCAGGTGTGGCCCCCTAGGACCAGTATTTATTATACTATATGACTTGACTTCGTGTCTCGCTGGTTCAACACGTGTATCGAAGTTGACCTTTTGTCTTCTTTGATCCTTGTAGTAATTTCTGTGGAATTACCTTGATCCTTGTAGTAATTTCTGTGGAATTACCCAGACCCGACCATGATTGCCCGTGGTGAACTATACCTCCAGTCAAAACAGAAGACAATTATTACCGTCCTGCTAGACTTGCCTCCATTGTCATATTTCCGGTATATCTGTATGTGCTATACAAACCAGCAGATATCTAAAGCCGCATATACCGTTGTCTTGATAAGAGACCTCGGCCTCCATTGTCATATGGTCTATCTGCATGTGCTAAACAAACCAGCAGGTACTTTGTTCTTGCGCCATATTGCCCATATAATATCATCTCTTTACACGGCACAAAGCCACGGAGAGATATTCAGTACCCATAGACAATATGGCTAGACGGAAACTAAAGAAGACGGCTATTACCAGCCGTCATTTTTCTCGCTTTCTCAAACACAAAGAATATAATCTTGTGCACAGAAGGCCGAGCTGATAAAAACAATACCACCGTAATTCTTATAAAAAGGACTACATAGTGGAAGCGCAAAGACAGCTGTACGATGGTATACATTATACCGACATAAAATCCATGAATATGGAAAACACCATGAAAATGGTACGGTACTACAGACAGTCGCTAGGTTGAATGCTAGTGGAGTTCTTTGAATTTTCTGCTGAAAGTTTCGACCAGGAAGCCTACACCATATCTCCTACCAATAATACATAAGGTAGAAGAGGCTATTAAAAAACTTGATCCTGTAAAACCTGAGCTACCTCAATGCGGGGCCCCTACTGAAAAACTAGGGCGCTACCTGGATTTCTTCTTATCCCCATAGTGTGGGAACGAGAAACCTACTCAGCTGATACTTCAGTATTCATCAATGAGATTGTACAACGTCGGATACCAACTGATACGTTACTTATTACGTATGACATTACCTCGTTATACACGAACCTCGGATTCAATGAAATCCTAGAAGCACTAAAAAGTGATCTGACTACCTATACGAAAACATGGATTATATATCCCAAAACCTCCCATCGATCTGTTGCTTGAAATAGCACGATTGATTCTTGAAAAGTATGAATCCAGGTTTCAGGACTAACACTTCAGACATATTGTCGGAGCATCACGGGGAGCAGTCCCTTCCCTGGAACTGTGCGATACAGCGATATACAAGCATATAATCAGCTAATTGCCACATTCCCACACAAAGAAATGATTATATTACACAAACTTTTCGGGATGATGGCTTCATACTACTACAGGCAAATAAAGCCGTAGCTGAGAGTTTCTTTGAGATGGCTAATAACGCACATACTCCATTGAAATTCACGTATGAAATATCTGAAAACAAGGTCAATTATCTAGACGTTGCCGTTTTCAAGGGGAAAAGATGTTCGACTGACTCAATACTTGATGTGAAATGCTAAACAAAGCCAACTGAAACCTACAAATACCTATACAGCAAATCAGCACATTACGGGAGAACTGAAAGATATGTATACGAAACTGCAATAATACTGCAGACTACATAGACTAGTCAGAATACTTCAAGCAAAAGCTTAAAATGAGAGGATACTCTACCTCGGAAATGACCGACAGAAACAAATACCTCAAGAGGAACGAGGGCATACAGAATAAGTCTGTACTGAAACGACGTACGCGTCATAACGACTTTCAATCCATACACGAAATGGCTGAAAGGGATCTTAAAGAAATACTGGATCACAAACAAACATGCCGAAAACTTTACCAGCCAGCCACAATTATGCTATAGGCGGGGTAAAAGCATCAGTGAAATACTGAAAAAATAAAAATCTGACCATAACGGTCAATGCGTATAGGCTCCCTGATGAGGGTTTCGCTGGTCAGAAATAAGAATTTTCGACCTAAAATAACCCGAAACTTGCACCCACAGAT
>JAVTVY010030386.1:0-12686 GCA_036873755.1 Hanleya hanleyi | reverse complement strand
TACCAATGATTCATACAGTACAGATCCAGTGCAGTTACACAACCATGCAATTAAAACCATATAGACTGAAATTATATAAGTGTTTCTCACAAATAACTGTGTACATAGATGTTTTATAAATACCTGACCTAAAAGATCATGAAATGGAATATCGGCAATAGCTTTGTCAAAACAAGCAGCACTGGAAATTAGAACACATCATAATACATGCACAATTACTGTCACAAGTATGGTGGTTGAAAAGTCGGTCTTTACGTTAAAGTATGGTGGCTAAAAAGTCGATATTTCACAATATGTTTGGATCCGTTTGCAACTGTGGAGAATCAATCTTTAGATGACCAACCCCTTATTTTACAGAGAAAGCAAGTTGTAATGGGCAGATGGCTGATATTTCATGGCATCCTAATGGAATTTAAGATTGCTCTGTTTATGCAGTTTGTGGAATTCTGCTCTGCTTTCTATTGTAGTGTCAACAACGATGACATTCATATTTCCTCATCTCGTCGTGTTGTACGTCATATGGTTGAAGGCGAGATGCATTTCACAAAACACCAGCGTATCTTATTGGAATAATTCAACCATACACCCTAGTCTGGATACCAGTTTGGGCTTCCAAGAAATGGTTACAGAGCAGACCAATGCCACTGCAGACCCGAAAGAACGGAGCCCCAGCAACACAGATCATGTTACAGAGAGGAACGACCCATCCACTAACAACGTCAGTGAATATGTCTCAACACAGGAAACACTATTTAGAGATTTTGAACGGCAACAGTACGGCAAGGTTGAGTTCGCGCTGAGAGGTGTTATCATTCCCACTGTGTGCATATTGGGTATGACAGGCGACTTGGTGATCCTGAAAGTTCTATATAATGGAATCCATACAAATTCCGCGCCATATCTTGTCGGTATAACAGCTTCCGATTTGATCTTCTTGGTGGCGTTTTTTCCGGATATCTTCGCGGCCTATAGTTCGGTTAGAGATACAAATTGGTGGAAAACCTTCTATCCATTCTACGTTTGTTACTTCTTCAACTTGGTCTTTATATGTCATTCTATCGGGGTGTTTACAACATTTTGCTTCACTATAGAACGTTTGATAGTTATTAGGTATCCAATGAAAGCACATACGATATGTACACCATTCCGCGCCAAAATCGCTGTAATATCCTCTTGTTTACTAGCACTAGCCTTGCATATCACCAGATTCTTCAGGTTGAAGGTGGTTTCAATGACATCCGCCAGCACTAACGAAACTTATTACTCGTATGCATTGACTGAAATGGGGCAAAACCCTGTTTATACCGATTTCTTTGTTTGGAGTTCTTTTGTTATGAATTTGGCCATACCTTTTCCTGTTCTGGCTTTACTCAACACGACCATACTAATCCTTTTACGGGCCGCCAGAAATAAAAGGAAACATCTAACTCTCAGTGGGGATAAACCTTCAGTGGATAGACACATATCTCGCGATAATCAAATCACGCGTTTGCTCATTGCTGTGGTTGTTGCATTTTTGATTGGTAACACTCTGTCTGCACTATCTACAATATTCCATGCCACTCATGGGCTTTTGTCCATCGAATCAGCGATTCACAGGTGGTACATCAATTTATTCGGAAATTTGACCATTGCCGTTAATCCCTTAGCTAACGTAATGCTGTATGCATTTTACAGCCATTCAATACGTCAGGCTATATTGAAAATGATTTGCAAAACTCCAAAACCTGAGAGTGACGCTAGGGACATACCTCAGTTAGCTGCCTCCCAGTTAGCTGCATAGCATCGCGAATTTTGACCGTCATAATCACCAGGCGTTTCTTAAAACTTGTATATATTTTGAAATCAGAGAAAATCTCAGCACGATAGTTTTACAGAGGTCGCTCGCGACATTAATGATAACCGGCGAATGAACTATTGGCAGATTTCCAGGTTTGGGACGAACGAGATTTGATCGCCAATTATCAACCAGTTCAACGTTTGTATCTGCCTTACTCTGGCGAAGAATACATAACATGTTTATCTAAGAAGTCGGGTTTGCGATATTCTCTAATGGACGACGGCTGAATTATGAATGACGGACTAGACGCTTGTAATTCGAAGCGTTCGCCGTTGTCAGATTTGTATGAATTGAGTATGAATATAAAATTGAGAATAAAATGATTCTCAGCTGAAAACTTGGTTTGTTGTCAATAAGATCGGTTATGTTGCATGTATCTTCAAACATCTTCATGCTTGGGCAAAACCATTTTCGTATGCCGATAAATATTACGTTACATTAATAGAGTGTGTGTTTGAACAACAGGGAAAGTTACACCTAAAGCGTGGGACACGTTGGCGCCACGCTTCTCCGTTTAGCCAGCGACCATTCACACCCGTTCATGATAAGTTATCAAGAAGGACTATTCTTACTTCGTAATATTTTTATCAGCGAAAAAAGGGGGTGTTTTGGGATGATTTTAATAGAGAAAGAAACATGGGAATTATGAACAAAGCCTACAGTGGACTACTTTTTACGAAATCTTGAATTTTATGTGTTAGAGTGAGTTGATGCTGATCAGTGACCTTGACCATTGATCCATTGACCTCAGACTTGGAATCCGAGGAAATTTCGCTTCCCACTAATGAATACACTCACAAAACTGTGATTCCCAGTGAGTTTTTGTGTCTCCCTCATTAGGTTTCTTGATTGCCACCAGCTTGGCGATTTTCTGAAGTTAAACACAATCTGCGTTCTTAGTCCAGTGCAATAATTAAGAAATAATGTTTTCATAGGCGTGCTCATTGTTATTTTACACACAGTTAGCATGGGAAAGTTGATATTTTAGAGCAAGTGCGAAGCCCGCGCCTTAAAATTTATAAACTTTCCCGCACCCACCGTGCGTAAAATAACCACTGGGCACGCCTATGAAAACACTATTTCTATTCTATTGCACTACCCAAATTGAATATCAACAAAGATTATAAGGAAAAGTTGAAAACATATTCGAAACTTTGACAACCTTTCTTCCCTTTCTTGAAAAAACTCGTCCACTCATGCTCCCGTCTCGGTTGGCATCATGCCAATGTCAGTAGACGAGTTTATGTGGTCTCTCAAATGGGGAGTGATACTGTCAGCTGTGTGGCAATATTACGTGGATATGGGTCTATTTGTGTCGCCTTGTTAATCAATTTCACGATGGAAACAACAGTTAAACTTGAGAAAGAAATTTCATCTTGTAATTTATCTGTTTGTTTTATTCGATTGTTACTTGGATGAAAGCAGACGTCCTTTTCCTCATCCGACTTGTGAAATGGAATCTCCCAGTGAACACCTGCACTTGAAGGGTGTTGATTTCACATAACCGTGCTAAAACGTGTAATAAATGCACGGTTAGCTCGATGTTATTGACACAAGTGTTATAGAATTCCCTGTTTCGGAGGCCACCGTGATATTGACTCTTGGCATATTTGATCTAAAATCATTTTAGTGCCTGGCATCTCTAACATATGTATCCACTTCTAAAAAAAACTCGATGATTTCCTCATTTTAGGCCACAGTTATCTTGACCTTTGACCTATTGGTACGCCACTGCGTGACCCCATATTTATTCTAGTCAAATTTGAGAGAAATCGGTCAATGGGGTTCGCCAGCTCGAACTGATGCCAGGTGGCTACCTATAAGTGTACCAAGAGATAAATGGCGCATGCCCATATGATTTTTCTGGACGTCACAAAGGCAATGTCATAAAGTAACAACATTATAATTGATTGTTTTATTTGAATTTGAATTTGAATTTATTTGCAATACACCTATTACAGGCCAAGCAAATACATGAGTAATACATATTACAACATCATCAGCAAATAAGCAATACAGAAGAGAACAGTGGTGTAATCCTATGTATATCTATAATACACGTATTGCCACAAGTAGTATATAAAGCGTAAATTGGGTCCCTTTTATGCAAATGAGATGACGTCATCGATGACGTCACAGAGCTCTCGACCAATCAGAAGCCGTCAAAGGTCAAATCCGTCACAGAGCTCTCGTCCAATCAGAAGCCGTCTAATGTCCGGCAATCTCCGGTAATGGCCGGTCATCTCCGACAATGTCCGGCCCTCTCCGGGACAATAGATAGCCTTTGCAGGTAAAAAATAGTTCTTTGACCTTTGTATTCCTCTGCGGTGATGCGGTCTGCCTCCGCGGGCAGAAAGTAGTCCCACGGAATGTACACCCTGACTGGGGGTTTTCCGTCGGCCCGCAGCGCGCGCGCGCGGGATCATCCGGCACGCAGCGTGGATTATCGCCGGAGGTGCGCGGGTTATCGCCTGATACGCCTATGATGTCCTATCCGTGTCAAAAGGTCACTACCGGCTCACAATCTGGAATTATCTCCCCCTAGAACACCAGGGGGCAACGAGGGGGCCATAAAGGCGGTCATGAAGGTCAATACCATCAAATTAGCTCTTACTAACTACGGTATACAAAATAACCCAAACTCACAATGTTGTATGGAAGAAACACACATTTTATAACAGAAAACACAACATATATACAGCAGTTAATTCAGCCCAACAAGGCCGGTGCAATAGCCGCAGTACTCATAGAACATATATACAACAGTGAGTTCCTCTTATCATGCCTTATCAAAGGCGGTTGGTACCCATAAAATTAAATTGAATTATTGAACCTATATACAACAGATAATTCGTTAGTCCGGTGCAATATCATCAGTACTCATAGAACATATAACTGTCTTATCAAAGGCGTTTGGTACCCATAAAAATTGAATTATAGAACAGTTCGTTAGTCCAGTGGAATATTTGCAGTGTTCGTATTTATCACTCTAAATGTCAAGATAGGTTGTAGTCACACCATCGGGCAGGACTTTGCGCTTGTGGTAGAAGTATGTGAAGGCTTCCCGGTCCTGGGTATACGAGCGCATCTGGTGGTCGATGATACGGAAAGCTTTGTTGGTCCCAACGGCGCTGGTTTGGCTCTGGAGAACATTCAGGTACAGGGCCTTGTTGATGTTGGAGTCGCGTCGACTCACCCCCTTACAACTGAATTTGTTGTCATCACCGTCACAAAAGTAAGTTTTCGAACACAGGGCGATCATGGCATCACCGCTCCACTCTAGTTTAAACAGGCCGGGCGTCCGCTTGTCGTAGGTGTAGTGGTCGCGTCGGGGTAGCCACTGGTCCCGTTCCGCCTCATATTGTGCACGTAATTCTGGTTTGACGAGTGACTCCCAGTCCGGGTTGGAAACGGCCATGTATGCTGAGTCGGTGTCCATTTCTATCAATTGCCAGTCTGATTGGTGGAAATACACGCCCATGAAATCGTATATGAATTCCAGCATTCGCAGTTTGGCCAGCTGGTACACCATACATCCTATTTGGAGCGGCAGGTTATATGTGATGGTCTTTTTGGCTAACGTCACTTCGTAGGTGGTGTCGTCAATCATCTCCATGTGTCGGTATAGAGGCGAATTCACGCGTTTGCGGGCTTGTTTCGTGGTACAAATGTTCACGGTCACGTGACGGTCCTGGTTCGTTCCCGTTTTTCCATGTCCGCTGTTCCCGAGTAATTTCATCGTTTCCCCGATGATGGCTTTACTGGGGTCGGCGTCTCCTTGGCGGCGGGCGGTAGTGACGTCGTTCGCGAACTTCTCAAAACAAGCCTGGGGGGTGAATTCTATGACTTGGTATATTTTATGGCGAAGAATGTAGCCAAAAGTGAGATTGAACTTGAAGGCTGTATCTTGGCCGTTGAAGATGGCTTCCACGTAGCTACGTAGACGGGTGTTTTCTTCCAACCGGAAATTATATAAGTCCAATATCGGGCGATGCCGATGGAAACAATGGCGTATGGTATTCCATTGTCGTTGATCGATGGTACGCACAGCTGGTTGTACCGGTAATACTTGTATAGGCGGGTCGTCGGGATCTGTGATAAAAATTCCCTCATCAGCGGCGAATCCTTGCATTCTCGGTACTGTTTGTATTTGGTGATTTGGAACTCATATTGTTGTGCAACAGGGCTTCGCCTGGACTTTGAATGAATACACCAAACCACTAAAAATCGCCCCTTTTATACGTTTTTCTTCAACAATGGCGGATAATGGCGGCGAATCCGCCATTGTTGGAAAATGGCGGCTAATAAAATGGTGGATAATGGCGGCTAATGGCGGAAAGACCTGACCGCCATTGTGGGAAAATGGCGGCTAATGGCGGAAAGACCTGACTGCCTATGGGAAAATGGGGCAAAATGGCGGCTAATGGCGGAAAGACCTGACCGTCATTGTGAGGAAAATGGCGGATAATGGCGGCTAATGGCGGAAAGACCTGACCGCCATTGTGGGAAAATGGCGGATTAGCCGCCATTATCCGCCATTGTTGAAGAAAAACGTATAAAAGGGGGGCGATTTTTAGTGGTTTGGTGTATTCATTGCACTACCCAACATAGCTATCACACCTACCTGCCTGCCTGCCTGCCTGACCAGCCTGCCTGCCTGCCTGCCTGCCTACCAGCTTGTTCTCACCACAGTAGGGCCTCACTGGAGCATGAGACGTGGAGAAGATTTTCATTTTACCAGTGCAACTTCACCAGCCTATTTCACCGTAGCAGCTACTGACCAGCCTGAGCCCACAGTCATGGAGTCATCCCAGCGAGCTAAGCTTCAACAGTACCGTGTTCGCCTCATTGATGAGATGAAGCATGTGGCCGAACTATGTGATCTGCTTACGGAGGAAAACATAATCCTTAAACACGGTGTCGAAGATATCATGGCGGAGAAAACCACTTCACGACAAAACAGAGCCCTCATCGACGATCTACTGCGCCGTGGCCCCTATGCATTTCTAGCCTTCGTGGAGGCGCTGAAGAAGACGGGAAATGAAGAACTAGCAGATCTACTTCAAGCCCAGGATTCAGAAGATAATATCTTAGTCATGGACATCGCCGAAGAGCGTACAGCTACCAAACGTACACACCAAGAGTCCGGTCCCGGTGCACTACCCAAACGGCCCCGACTAACACCTTTAGAAATACCTCAGCAAGTGCTTCAGCCAGTGCCCCAGCAAGTGCCTGAGCAAGCGAAAGAAGAGGTGCTACTTCCTATGTCTGTGCAGGAGATCAATGACATTATCCAGCAGGCCTACCAGGCGGCCCACACGAACACTTGGGAGCTCTCTCCCTATTTAACTGTGAGTGTCAAAGAAGAGGAAGTGCATTTTAACGCACCGGCCTGGGACGACAAACCACCTAAGCATATCACCTTGACGTTGGACACCTGGATAAGAGTACAGGCCATTGATTACGCCGTCGATGCGGTCATTGACCACCAGGGGAGTGACGAAGCGAAATTTTATGTGGGTGACGACATCTTTGTCACCTGTTCTACATTCAACAACATGCTCCTCGTGCATATTCGAAAATGGAAAATGAGGTCAGATACGCAAAAGCGTATTCCTTGTTCTCAGGGCGTCACCCTGAAAATACCTGCGTGGCGGAAGCTGCAGAGTCTCACAGCTGAAATTCATGAAGTCCTGTCTGACCAGGTGTCTCAGTATATTTATAAGAAGTACATCGACACATTCCTGGATCATCTCAGACCCCGCATTCGACACTTGCGTATCCAGCAATGTGCAGGCTGTGTGAACAAGAACGGGCTCTTCAACACGCATACGTGTGTGGACAATAGTATACCATCAGACGCGCTCATCACTGAGGCACTACAGGACGTGAACGAGGTGCAAATTGCCCAGGCATTGGAAGCTGCCTGTCCATCCAGAATTCCACGTGAACAGATTGCCACCTTCATCTACGTGCACCAGGGGCGGAAAGACGATGACGAGTTCAAACAAGTTTTGTTGCATAAATATTGACCATTTCACACAAGTCTTGTTGCATTGAACATTCAGACATTACCGTATTCCTACATTCTATGTTCATTCTATGTTCATTCTACGTTCATTTAAGCGCCTTGATAGCGTATAATTGTATTAAAAAAATTCAATACCAAGAGTCTACTGTGGTGAAGACGTTCATTCTACTGTGTTAGTCTTGTTGCATAAATATTGACCATTTCACACAAGTCTTGTTGCATTGAACATTCAGACATTACCGTATTCCTACATTCTATGTTCATTCTATGTTCATTCTACGTTCATTTAAGCGCCTTGATAGCGTATAATTGTATTAAAAAAATTCAATACCAAGAATCTACTGTGGTGAAGACGTTCATTCTATTGTGTTAATAAAAATAGTAGAAATTCAAAATGGGTGTTAGTGTTCATTCTTTGCAAAGATAATTGTATTAACAAAAATTCAACACTAAGAGTCTTAGTCTTAGGTTTTCATATTGGTGATGGGAGCTGGTGTTTTTTGTGCTTTGAGTTAGAAGCTTCCTCTTTCGAAAGATTGGGTTGGCCCTGAAAAGGCCCTTTGGAAAGTGTTATCACACTGTTTACGGGCGAAAAATTTTCTTCACGCCAGACACCCACGTCCTACACACAGGGCATCGTATCTTTAAATGCAGTTCCTACGTCTCACTGCAGTGGCACGTCCCCCCTATACATGTTAGGGATACCAAGCATTCCCGACATAGGCATAGGTGACCGCACGGGAAGAAGGCGTACATGGTCTCTTCGATGTTACACACGCTACAGGTGGATTTATTCTCTTCCTTAGTCAGTTGTACACGTAGTTTACACTTGTCCTCTTCTAATTGATCAATGTGTTCGTTCATTTGATCAATCTGTTCGTTCAGGCGGACGATCTCTGCTAGAGGTGGTTGTGTTGTCATTCCTGTTGCTGTAGCCGGAGTTGTGGTAGCCGGCGTTGTGGTAGCCGGCGTTTGGGTAGCCGTCGTTGTGGTAGCCGCTGTAGTTGCTGGGGGTCTACTATTTAACCACTCCACCTCGGGGAGAACTTCATCGTCTGTTACATCTTCTTCCATAGCGTCCCTTATCTCTTGGTCTTGTTGTGCACCTCGCCGTCTCAACGTATCAGCAATATGATGTTCATGCACCCGCTGTAAGCTGGTAATTATAGTAACATGTTCATCGTTGTCTTCTCCACTGGTGTGAATCACTTCCCTATGTTCTCTAGGATCTTGTGGGTTCATCGTGTTGAATAGCCTCCGTCTGGTAGTCATGATGCAGTTCTGAATGAATGGATAGCAGACGAGATACTGCGCGTTATTTATAGTCTAACCGTAGAGCGCCCGGAAACACCCGAAGGTGAGCGCCATTGAGCGCCATTGTTGCGCGGACGTCAGCGAAATCTCACCATTGAAAGATTGTGTTTGCTCAGGCCCGCTGAAATTTTGTGTTTCTTTTCCATCTTTAAACCGGTCTCATTTTGCAATAAATGTGAGTTGACATGTAAAACTTATTTCAACTTGAACTTGGGGAACTTATCGTGTAGCGTTGAAAAATTCAGAAGGCTAGCGGCAGGCTAACCCACTATTTTTAATGATTTTATCGATTTTAGACCCGTAGGGTTATGGGAGTGGTGGTGTGGAAAACCCGGTAAATTTGAAATAAATCGGTTTACCTGCGTAAAAACACTTGAGGTGTGTTCCTCACAGCCTTATAATGTCACCCTGAAAATTGCAGCGGGTTTATCGAAAGAAAAGTAGGAATTTTTATCCTATCACGCTGGCTACGGTAACACAGCCATTGACACGCATAGCTGTACACACATTCGGTTCCAGACTGTATAGCGCTGTGATACGGGCGCGGACGTCAGCGTAATCTTCCCCATCGAAAGATTGTGTTTGCTCAGGCCCGCTGAAATTTTGTGTTTCTTTTCCATCTTTAAACCGGTCTCATTTTGCAATAAATGTGAGTTGACATGTAAAACTTATTTCAACTTGAACTTGGGGAACTTATCGTGTAGCGTTGAAAAATTCAGAAGGCTAGCGGCAGGCTAACCCACTATTTTTAATGATTTTGTCGATTTTAGACCCGTAGGGTTATGGGAGTGGTGGTGTGGAAAACCCGGTAAATTTGAAATAAATCGGTTTACCTCCGTAAAAGCACTTGAGGTGTGTTCCTGACATCCTTATAATGTCACCCTGAAAATTGGAGCGGGTTTATCGAAAGAAAAGTAGGAATTTTTATCCTATCACGCTGGCTACGGTAACACAGCCATTGACACGCATAGCTGTACACACACATTCGGCTCCAGACTGTATAGCGCTGTGATACGGGCGCGGACGTCAGCGAAATCTTCCTTATCGAATGATTGTGTTTGCTCAGGCCGGCTGAAATTTTGTGTTTCTTTTCCATCTTTAAACCGGTGTCATTTTGCAATAAATGCGAGTTCACGTGTAAAACTTATTTCAACTTGAACTTGGGGAACTTATGGTGTAGCGTTGAAAAATTCAGAAGGCTAGCGGCAGGCTAACCCACTATTTTTAATGATTTTATCGATTTTAGACCCGTAAGGTTATGGAAGTGGTGGTGTGGAAACCGCGGTAAATTTGAAATAAATCGGTTTACCTGCGTAAAAACACGTGAGGTGTGTTCCTCACAGCCTTATAATGTCACCCTGAAAATTGGAGCGGGTTTATCGAAAGAACAGCAAAATACAGCGATAGGATAAACTGGGCAGGTCTCGTCAGTGTATTTATACCCTTGAGCGGGATTCTGATATTTTTAGTCGAACAGCCAATAGAATTGTTCCGCTACTCGATTGCAGTCTTGTCTCACGTCCGCGCTTTGGGCGCAAACCAGAATTACAATCCCACATCTTAAAGCAGCTGTTTGTTGTTGGAATTCGTGTTTGCAGCATTTCTTTACAGGTCCATTTTGGTTCATTTTCTAAGCATTTCAAAGTCGAATCCACTAGTGGGAACAAGTATCAAACTTCATAATTTCTAGCCGTCAGGACTGCTTTTTCACTCTGCAGAATTATATGATGTGTATATATATAATGTATACTGTGAATAAAGTTATAAAATCTATAGATATACATTAAACAACGGTGAGCAACCCATATAAAATATACTATTACTATTTTGAATTTAATATAGCTATGAACAAACGTTAAATTTCACCCAGTTCAACGGGAAAATGGGACAGATTTAAAATTAATTGTGTATAAATTCATAATATATATTTACTTGTACATGTATTCCGAATTCTTGGCAATATGTGCTTCAAACATGGGCGTATTTATGTACATACGATTCATAATTCAGCCGGAAAAGTTTGGGATTGGGATGTCTGGTGTTAAAATTGATTGTGCATAAGATAGAAGTTCTCTTTCGGAAAAGATGGTTGGCCCTGAAAAGGACCTTTAGAGTAAGCGAAGTGGACGCTTAATTTACTTGCTGCTGATACACGATAGGTAGAGGGCCTTGGTACCTTCAGAGACGGCGTGCTTGACCAACTTTCCCGGCAGGAGGAGACGGCCAGCGGTCTGGATCTCCCGACTGGTGATCGTTGATCGCTTGTTGTAGTGAGCCAAACGGGAAGCCTCGGCGGCGATACGCTCGAAGATGTCGTTGACGAAGCTGTTCATGATGGACATAGCCTTGGAGGAAATACCGGTGTCGGGGTGGACTTGTTTCATAACCTTGTAGATGTAAATTCCGTAGCTTTCCTTCCTTCTCCTCTTCCTCTTCTTGTCACCAGTCTTTGGTGCAGATTTCTTCATCGCCTTTTTGGCGCCTTTGGAGCCGGTCGGTGTTTTTGGAGCCATGGTTAACAGAGATGTGACACTGTGAAAGTCAGCAAAATCAGTGAGGGTCTATTTATATGCTGACGGTCACCGCGCGCGGACATCGGCGTAAGCAGTTATAGACAAGCCCCGATAAACAGCTGCTTTAAGATGTGGGATTGTAATTCTGGTTTGCGCCCAAAGCGCGGACGTGAGACAAGACTGCAATCGAGTAGCGGAACAATTCTATTGGCTGTTCGACTAAAAATATCAGAATCCCGCTCAAGGGTATAAATACACTGACGAGACCTGCCCAGTTTATCCTATCGCTGTATTTTGCTGTTCTTTCGATAAACCCGCTCCAATTTTCAGGGTGACATTATAAGGCTGTGAGGAACACACCTCACGTGTTTTTACGCAGGTAAACCGATTTATTTCAAATTTACCGGGTTTTCCACACCACCACTTCCATAACCTTACGGGTCTAAAATCGATAAAATCATTAAAAATAGTGGGTTAGCCTGCCGCTAGCCTTCTGAATTTTTCAACGCTACACCATAAGTTCCCCAAGTTCAAGTTGAAATAAGTTTTACACGTGAACTCGCATTTATTGCAAAATGACACCGGTTTAAAGATGGAAAAGAAACACAAAATTTCAGCCGGCCTGAGCAAACACAATCATTCGATAAGGAAGATTTCGCTGACGTCCGCGCCCGTATCACAGCGCTTTTCAGTCTGGAGCCGAATGTGTGTGTGTACAGCTATGCGTGTCAATGGCTGTGTTACCGTAGCCAGCGTGATAGGATAAAAATTCCTACTTTTCTTTCGATAAACCCGCTCCAATTTTCAGGGTGACATTATAAGGCTGTGAGGAACACACCTCAAGTGTTTTTACGCAGGTAAACCGATTTATTTCAAATTTACCGGGTTTTCCACACCACCACTCCCATAACCCTACGGGTCTAAAAATCGATAAAATCATTACAAATAGTGGGTTAGCCTGCCGCTAGCCTTCTGAATTTTTCAACGC
>JAVTVY010030385.1:0-13543 GCA_036873755.1 Hanleya hanleyi | reverse complement strand
TACATGAGTGTCATAATGTCATACAATGAAATATTACAGATTGCGTTTTACAATATATGTTCTTTGTCTATCAATCTTGTTTTGGTTCTTCATTCACCTCAATTGATACACCCTTTTCATTTGCTGATAGATCAGTTTTGATGCGGACAACACCAAATAACAGCGTTAACTAACACTGATAAATGGTGTTGAAGCGGGCTCAACACCGTTCTGCAGTGTTGACTGACAAGTGCAGATGCTGGTTCAACACCAATTAACAGTGTTAAATAACACCAATTAATGGTGTTGAAGCTGGCTCAACACCAGTTTTCAGTGTTGACTGACAAGTGCTGATGCTGGCTCAACACCAATTAACAGTGTTAACTAACACCAATAAATGGTGTTGAAACCGGCTCAACACCATTGTTTAGTGTTGACCGACGAGTGCGGATGCTGACTCAACACCGAATAACGGTGTTAACTAACACCAAATAACGGTGTTAACTAACACCAATAAATGGTGTTGGGGCAATATGGTGTAGGCTCTAACTCAACACTGTTTTTTGGTGTTGAAGTCAACACCAATTACAGTGTTATCTAACACCAATAAATGGTGTTGAAGCTGGCTCAACACCAGTTTTCAGTGTTGACTGACAAGTGCTGATGCTGGCTCAACACCAATTAACGGTGTTAACTAACACCAATAAATGGTGTTGAAACCGGCTCAACACCATTTTTTAGTGTTGACCGACGAGTGCAGATACTGACTCAACACCGAATAACGGTGTTAACTAACACCAATAAATGGTGTTGGGGCAATATGGTGTAGGCTCTAACTCAACACTGTTTTTTGGTGTTGAAGTCAACACCAATTTTTAGTGTTAATTAACACCATTTTTCTGACTGTGTGACACACCGTTAATACATTGTACTCCGATCAGATTAATTTTAATACGTGTACAGTCCATATTATAATCGAGCAGCAACTATGATCCAATGTCAAAACGGATATTGTGTGACACCAACAATGAATGTAATACACTGCACGGGCTCAAACCAGTATAAACGCAAGCATTCAGTGACGAGAAAATAATGATAAGATGATCCTGATGTATATACTCTCCAATAGATTAATAAACGTGGTTTCATCTCTTGCTTTAACAAACGTTTCAGCCATAATATATTAAACACAGGCTATATGAAAGATTGTACGCTTAACTCTTTAGATATCGTCTAGAGTGATTGGTGTTGTGCCCCATTAACTTCTTCACCGGCTGGTAAACGCAATTATTTGATATCAATAACCACGGTAACTTTGGTGGCTAGCGCTATTCACCCTGTCGAATATTTCGAGAACTGATACATTTGAATTGTTTTAGGCTAACTCAGTGTTCTCAGACAGACAAACTGTGGCAATTGATATCGAACCATTCACGTCTGTCGTATATTTAGTACGCGTCCGATTATCTGTCATAAGATGCCGTTTGGAACAATATTGATCTAAGACATTGGCTTAGAATCTTCTGTTGGCCAGGCTATACTAGAGATCATAGTTCTCTCATCCACAGAATAGTTAAACAGATAGCGTTTACAGATTTTTTGACATCGAAATCCAGTTATCCATGTAGATAATGACCATATAATTTTCTCATATAATTTCTAGGCTCCAGTTACCTCATATGAGTAGGGTATCTAGTATATCTAGCCAACCCAGACTATTCCAGATAGTAAGGGGAGTAATTATGACCGTGGAACAAGACAAACCTGGTAATGGCCAATATCACCGTCGAACCTAGATTATCTTTCTACTGTTGTAGTAAAAATATCATGTTTCTAATTGTCAACTCTCAGTATCACAAGACAAGTTGCGCCTCCTTAATTTATCTAATATTGATTTTCATTTGGAGAACGCAATAGGTGATTGATCTTTTGCCATCCATAGAAAAAAAGGTATCT
The DNA here is from genome assembly GCA_036873755.1 of Hanleya hanleyi. Lineage (NCBI taxonomy): Eukaryota > Metazoa > Mollusca > Polyplacophora > Lepidopleurida > Hanleyidae > Hanleya > Hanleya hanleyi. The sequence goes on along the minus strand of JAVTVY010030385.1, from coordinate 11,608 downwards.
AAATATTATTAGCTATCCGTGAAGCTCAATTGTTTTCCCTGCGAGTGAACAAGAGGATCTGCAAGTTCCACACCGCATATCATGCCATACGGTAAGTGCTAGCGATTTACGGTCGTTCACCATATAGCAGTAAGGTTTATGGGAGAGGGAATTATCACATGCCAGACGGTTACCTGAATATGTCATCTTGGCACAAGATATTTTAGATCAATGCAAATATATCATATATCGTGAGGAGTTGACTGTTGTAGTTCACGGCATCGATGCGATCTTATGGTCTTAAGTTATGCCCAGTTTGGTTAATCGTGGTCACAGCTTTGTTTCGGAATCGAGTAATGCAGTTCAGGTCTCATGAAAAGACGTTCTCCATACAGAAAAGTCAGCCCATTAATCGTTTTAAATGATACCTTCAAAAGATTGATATTTTTCTGGAATTCTCTCTCATCACCGACACATTAATGCAGACATATACATCCTTTAACCCATTAGTGTATAATGACCGCCATCAATCTCCATTCCCACAACGATGTTCTTTTAAAAACGTGGGGCGAATAATATTGAACATGAAAGACCAAACGAAGCATGACTTGTTTTCTGTGCATCAGCGTATACGCTCATCACCGAATTACTCCATTGCTTCAGATACGCTTGGTCAGGCTCTATAAATTATTGTCTGGGTGATGTTTTCTGCTCTTCGTTAACAACCCTCATATTATTGATGGGAGAAATGTACTTGTGGAGGACAAACGGAGCCAGAAATACATTTCCGGAATAAAACGGACAATGATTAGATAAGAACCGTACTTTTGCTCTGCAGGAGAGAAACTAACGTGTTGAAACTATGAACGTTTATAAACTGTTGAAAGATGCTATGCTCAACGCCGCAAGAAACAGTTACGTAATCATGTCGGCATGATTAAACAAATGAAGAAAATTAAATTAAGAATCATGACAGCATCATAACACTCGGCGCCTTAGTGTAGGTGAAGTGCAGGGACAGTATAATATCTTCGTTGGGGCCAATGTGCTCCTCCAGGGCTAAAATACAAAGGAGAATTTTCGATTAACTCAAAACCTCCAAATCTGAATGACATAGCTATTCACTTTGAAACCAGTTGAAGTGTCTTCAGGTTTACAACGTAGAGCTAAAGGATATTACGTCTCTCCGTTCTCTCCGTTCACTGCGTGGGTGCATCTATACCAGAAAAAAATATAGTTGGAGATTTTTAATGTAGACTAAGAAAACGAAAATGAGCAGAACTCTACAAAAAAACAAATTAATTTATTTCATATCCGGCCTTTGCATGTCACAGAGTTCCATCAGTAAATTAACCTAACAGTAACAGATATGAATGGAGAAATTCATAATCGAGAGTTGACAAAGATGGAATAGAAATCAATGTTTCGCTATGTTCCCTTGCAGTCGCGAAATGGTTCTAAGGGGTGGGGTGAAGGATATGCATTCATTCGGCATGGTTTTTAGTTCATGTCTGGATTCATTTTGATAGTTTGCAGTTTTGGGTATCGGTGATTCATTATAAATGACGACTCTCTGTACTTGTGTTGAAGTAGACCTTCAAAGTGTTCAAAAGGGGGTATCATTTTTTCCTGGACAACGGCTGTCTACTGACTAGCGAATTTGACACCTATATGATAGACCTTCCATACCGTTAACAAAATGTGATGGTACAACATTGTAGAGTTTTGCTGCAAATATCTGTACCATGGAATTGTTTATATGCTATGAAGCAACTCAGTTCCGACTGTCAGTCTTAACTATTTAGCAGTCTAGGTATGAGCTTATGGTCAAATCGAACTCGTGAAGAAGCTTAGCGAATGACCGGTCTCTAACACGCAAAATAGTTTTAAAAGACGGTCGTGTGAAAATTTTTTACTGCGGATTAACTTTACAACTTTCATATATACCCTTTTACCCGTAAAGTGCCCAGAGTCGGGTGTCATACCACAACAATAACAGCCGCAACATGTGCGACTGCTGTTTGTATTATGTGAATAAAACACATCATTAACAAAAATTGGACTGATACAAAATATATAATGACATATTGTAGAATGGAGCGAAATAATTAATTACCGATGTTTTATAAAGTTATCCATTACAATACGAACTTCTCCCGTTTGCATGTACAGACCTGGTTTGTTGAAAAGAATCACAAAATTCAGTTTAGGAAATTGCGGAATTCGGAAACGTTTATAAATTTAGCGGGGTTGAATTCCTTCTTTTTTTTTTGTGTGTGGTCACATTCACAAACGTATTTGGTGTGAAATTATGCAGAGTTCGGGCGTAGTAAGTTTATATCCTGAAAAGTATAAGGGGAAGCTGGTCTGGCATGGCTGTTGTTGTAACAGATTAATGGTGACACTAGTCAGAGCTTCAGATTACCCCCTTGGTATAACGTTAAACGTTTACCCAAATTAGGATGCGCTAAATTTGGATAGCACGAAGAATTAAAATAAATACAAATAATAAAAAATATATATATATATTTTGCATTGAGAATCAATGTTCAGTTATGTTCATGTAGATATAAACGTCATATTTGAGTCAAATCCTACTTATTTTGCCCGAATTCAGGGAATTATTTTCATTGATAATACGAAAGATATGTAGCAAGTGTCAAAATCATCCAATGAAAGCTGAGAGCTTCAGCAAATTTCCATGTACAGGTGAACATGTAAATGTACATGCACACATGTATGTACATTATCATTGGGAAATTACAAAGTGGAAACCCTCATAATTTGGACAAAAATTAATATTCCATCTTATAAGTTGAAATATATGTATCAAATTTTATATTCATCCAATGAAACCTGACAAATTCAGCTAACATTTCAGTACATTTTCTTCTAACAAAAAGCTTTATAAATGGCCAAGCCTCATAATTTAAATAAACGTGTATATTTCATCTCATAAATAGCACAGACACATCCTCTAATCATAAGAAACATGTTTATACCAAGAATCATCCAGAGACCTCGGACAACTTCAGTAAACTCTCAGTGTACAGGTACATATTCACTTTTGTTAAACAAAAAAACCCTTATCATCTGCAGAACAAAAATTTGTATTTCATCTCATAAGTAGCACAGCTATATCCTCTAATCATACTTAAGAAACATGTGTACCAGGTTTAATATTGAGAGCTGACAACTGCAGTAAAATTTCTATGAACAGGTGTACATGTGCAATTTTGCTTAACAAAAGACATTATCATTAGACTTGGGGCGGCCCAATAACCCCCCTCCCAGTAGAATATCCACCAAAATGTGCATAACTGATAACCTCTTCCCAGTGGAATATCCACCCAAATGTGCAAAAGTATATGCATATCACGCATCGGTTAGGGAATGGTGATTATAGATGCGGCTCGCCTAATCCAGAAACATGCCGGTAGATATGACTAGGATTTTTTTTACCCAAGATCCCGATAGGACCCAATTCTTTTTTTGGCTCTAAGGCTAGGGGGACCAAGGATTTTTTTAGCTGATTTTCCTTGTTACACCGGTCCTACCCCATCAATTAATTTTGCATGGTCCCTTATCTGTGTTTAACACGTGCACAGTTATGTTCAACAGTTCGACAGAGAGTCGGGAATCTGAATATCATGTTAAGTTTCCCTGAGAACAACAGTACACGACTGTGGTATGTAAGACAAGAACAATCAGATCGAAGAATGATTTCTTTTTTCGTCTCATCCATTCCATCATCAACATCAGCCCGGTTGCCTTCCTTGAAAGTATGCGGCATATCTCGACTGAATAGAAAATAAACTTGTCTTTGTATGAAATTGAGAAGAGGAAAAGATCAGCTGCACTGGCAAAATGACCCAGGATTAATCCTCCAGCCCTTTTGATAATTTTTGGAACGAGGATAAAGTTAATCCTTTTTAAACAATGTCTTTGCTCTGCTTGGGGCGATGATGTAGAAGATGAGTTTGCCATAGTGTCAATGTTGAAAGAGAGCTAAAAAGACTCACAGATGTAGAGTAGAAGTGTTCGAATATCGAATGAGTTTACAACATATGTAACTGTGGTAATATTGGTTCCCTCAGACGATTTGTAAGGCATTAATAATGAAGTGAACATTAATATTTCGCCAGGAATACATGATTTTTGGCCCATGTTCATGTATATTTTATGTGTATACTGTATATTATACAAACGTCTAGGCCGTCATTCAATATTCAGCCGTCTTCCATTGAATTTGACCCAAACTGTCCGTCACGTATATACCCCAAAATGTCTGGTTAGTTCACACAATCCTTCTGACAGTGTAGTCTTTATCTAGACTATGATGCATCTCAGTCACGCTATGATTTTGACTGTTCATATGAACACCAATGCGGATCTTTAAATACACGGGTTCATACGACCCCATGCATGTCGCTGGTGCTATTGCCGTTTGTAAGGATGTAGAACGATACTGAACGGCTAATTCTTATTTTGGTTCCAAGTCTGGTTAATATAATGATAAAGTTCATGTATTACATGTACAAACGAGGCTGTGAAATGTTATTGTACTAATTGTAGTCTTGTGTTTGTGTGTTTTCAGATAAGACTAAAAATATAATCGCAAGACTCTGTCCCATTTATTGCTTGCAGCATACAGCAATTCATCGTTTGGGAGAACAGTGGATTTCCCACCCCTTAGTTTTCTTTGTCTTTCTCCATATTGCCATCAACATTCACGATGCTGTTGTATATTGTCTTAAGAAAAAGTTGGTTGCTGCTTTACACAAATATGATATATGTGTTCATGGATTATCTGTGATTGGTGACTCCAGTTTAATTAGTCGTCTACTTTGGGACTTGTAAAAAATCAATAGTTAACTCGGCATAAATTTTCTTTTTTTGCAGCGTGTATTACAAACTGAACTCTAAAAAATGACCATCATTTCTCTGTTATATTAATAATATATCAAGCTTGAAATAAATTTGTAATTCTCTCCATTTAAAACTCCGGTACTCATGTACCGGGAATCGATTACATAAGAAGTCATGATGTATTCGTATTCCAAGTTGTCCAAACTCATTGGTGCCGTATAAAGTAATAACAGGCGGTCCGCGTTTCTGTAGTTGATATCCCATGCCCATTGAAATTGCCGAATGATAAACTGCGTAGACCTATATGAAAGTACACAACATTATTGACCTTTATGACAGTGAACCGGAACACGAATACATTATGACGTATCCCTATGTGATTAAGCCCCGGTACATGAAATATAAGAATAGAAGTGTTGTATGGGTAGAATTGCCGAGCTATTTCAATCGTGATACATTATCAATATCACGGAGTAATGGTAGCCATTTTGTAGGGTTCAGTATCATATAGACGACCGCCTTATTCTATCACAGGACAATTTAACGTATAGAGAGAAGGATCTAGCATATGGTTACACGCAGATATATACTATAAAGCCATTTATTTACATGGAAGCTTTTGGAATTGTATCAGTCTACCTAGATACAACCGAGAAAGCTATACCGTTAGATGGATATTTGATGGTATACCTTGATAGGAGACAACTCGAACTAGTAAACGTTATCTCATTTTTTTTGTCTGGTTTTGTTTTTACAGATATTTTACTAAAATAAATTGGAAAAAACGTACTATTTTATGGTCATTTGTCTTAAAGGTTGAATAATGAAAAAACTAAGCCGAACTTACAAAACGGGAGATAAAATTCACTATATCCCCTTATAAGTAACAAGCATGCCAAATGTCAAAAGCGTAGCATGGATACTTTTCGAGAAATAAACGTTTGAATCTCGGAGTTTGTTAAAAAAATGAAAGCCTAGAAATCGGGCAAAATGTGTCCAGCTATACATCTGATGAAATAATCAAAATTTTTTGCTATTCTAATTCTATTGTCAAATATATTTTTAATCTGTCTTATGGGACCTACTCGAATTTCTGTTTATTTTAGATAACTATTACACTAAGTTTATTCAACAAGGCGGTTTAAAATCCAATTTAAACTTTAAAAACTTGCTAAAACTTGTTCAGCTGAAAAATGTTCACACCTGTCCTGATCACTTCACGGCGGGTGTCTGAGCGAAGTGTCACTGCGTTGACTACACTTTCATATGCATATATTATAATTCGAAACAAAAATACGGATGTTTGCATGGATTTGATCAGAAAATGTAAATGAGTAGGACTTCTAGATAATTAGCTTACCAAACTACTGCGGAAATGAGTTTTTGAAAGGGAAATTTAACAGACAAAAATACCAGTAGCCAAACAGCTGTTTTATTCTTACGACAAACTATTAGGGTGGTCAGTTCCTGCGAGTAAATTAACAATACAATACACACTCAGGCAGCTATTAACGACTTACAATAGACAGTCGCGTGAAAGGTTAATCTCTTCCCAGCTGGATATCGGACCATCTATAAAGGGAATCTGTTTAATTTTTCCAGTGCATCAGAAACTAAATTTTTAATGCTGATATTGAAACACTTCTAATTAGAATTTTGATTTCATTTTTTTCACCAAATGTTAGACGAAATAGTGAATATGTGAATGAAGAAATAAAAAATGACCAATTTTGACCCTCTAACGTGATAGCTATCCTTCAAACGATAGGCAATAGAGAGAGAGAGAGAGAGAATTAAGGTTTAATGTCGCGTTCAGCAATATTTCAGCTATATAGCGACGATCAAACAAAATGCTAAGTACTCAAGTCACTAACTTAGTAATCCAACGCATTAAAACATACACACATTAAAACTTATGTACCAGCCCATTTTCTCTCAAATAACCCAAGATGCAGTCCTCCCTTACCCGACCAAAAAGATCTTCCACAGTAGTCGCTCGATAAAAAGCATCTCTTACAATCTTAAGTTCTATGCATTCGATAAGAATATGTTTCACCGTGAGATCTTCACACATTGGGAGTGGTTCTTTTGATTAGTAAATGTTCGTGAGTTAATCGTGTATGACCGATTCTACATCGCCTGAATATCCACATTCTTAGCGAAACCTTCGAACTTCTCACATAATCTGTCCACAAACTGGTTTAGGTTTAGTCGTGACAAAGTTTGCGATGCTGATAAGCGGATCAGATTTTATGTAGATCAGGCTAAAGCTTTCGTGAGAAAATAAGCTTATATTATTACTACGTGAGAACTACGTATTCACCTTCAAATTCTTGAAAGGATGTACAGGATATCGATACGATTAACGCTCAGAGAAACTTAATTATAATTGACGACATAACAGTTCTGATTTATTTTTTTACCAAAGGAGCTCATAATAATACAGTTACTTATATAGTACACTAGGCAAATCCACAGAGGTGACTTAACATGCTTATCACATTTGCACCCATAAGTTTTTCTGTTAGCTCATCATTGTATTATGGACATTATTCTCGAAGCCCTCATCTATTGTAGTTGACACTCCAGATTGAGCAATTTCCTTCACGATTAGGCGTTAGATCTGTCGCATTCGGTATATACGAATGTGATTCGAAATGGCTAATCCATATTTTATAATATTTAAAGAATGTATAGCACATCGATGACGTGTGCTCGTGATAAGTTATTCCACAAATATTCATTAATTATAAATGAGAGAAATGGCAGCTTAATCTGGATTTGAAAAGCCACAAAACTTGAGCGCAATGGATTAACCATTATCCCGTTTCAGACAAAATCGCCCAATGAAAACTAGCGATCACGGTCACATGGTTCGCCTGATATTTTTCCATCCACCGCCGTGGCTTGTAAGTCGGGGTGGGTAACTAGGTTATCTCCCTTTACAGTAGCTCCTGTCTCAAAGCACTCGCGTCGGCTGGCTCGCGTCGACTACTTTTCGGGCTTCATTTTGACAACAAGTATTTGTAATAAAGGTGTAGTTCTAACTTAGATAGAATACTGTGAACAGCTCGTATTTCATCGTAATCAGTGATGATCAACGCCAATGAATATTGCAAATGTGTGACTTTACAAACAGTGTTTTGTTGTTTCGTTTCGTGAGCAACAACAACAAAGGGTCAAAATTGTTCACAAGTTCTTTATCGGCTGACGCCGCGCCCAATATAAATTTTACTGACCCCATATATTTTTGTATTGGGTCACTGACAAACCGTGTAACTAATATTATTCCAGGCGTATTAGCTCGTAATGTGCTGTAACATGCCAGATTGCTCCACAAGGCGCCGGAAAAACCCATTTTCTTCACGAAGAAGCTTGCGTGGTCTGTCGAATTCTTTTACTTCTCCATCTTCCAGAACCTGTAATTATATATGTGCTAGTATATCTTAATGACATTGGAATGGTCAGCTAATATTTCCGTTTTTAAAAGAATGCAAAACACATCGATGATAACATCCTGGCAGGTTATTACGCAAATACATCTAAATTATAAATGGCAGAAATAGCAAGTTAATATGTATGTGTATCACGAATTAGCGAGAATCAAATTCCGGCTTCATAGAGAATTCCGGAAAACATTTTGCAGAAGAACACATTGTGTTAGTTTAGCCACAATCACACGTGTGGGAACAACATTTATTTCCATGAATTTATGTATTTACTCTCTTGGAATCCATCACTTGAATGTGATATACTTACCATAATTCGATCGGAGTCCATAATAGTCTGTAGTCGATGAGCCATTGTTATAACGGTACAGTCAGCAAACTTTCGCCGCACCGTCTCTTGAATTATGCTGTCAGTGCTGAAAAAATTAACAACGTCGTTAAAAACAACTGGCATTAGCATTAGAATGGACAATACGGGATATTATTAATCAACTATCAATGATATGAATCCAATACAAAGAAATCGGCCTGCTTGATATGACCCAAAATCGGGCCAATATGAGGAAGGCGGGCCAATACGGAAAAGCAGGTCCAATACGGGAAAACAGGGCCAATATGGGCTGGGCCAATATGACTTTCAACATGGCGACGTTGAGGATGAACGATCCTCGATTCGCGATCTTCTCCGGATGATGTCACTGATTTCTCTGACTTTGAACGGATATTCAATGGCTTATGTGATAATATTTGATAGAGCTGTACGTGCCGATACACAAACCTTGAAATCAAGTGAGGTGAGTCATGCTGAAATAGACTATAGTGACGCGAGCGCGAAATCGACGTGCTAAGTACAAGCAGACGTCAAAACAGCAATCCAACATTTACAGCAGTGCACTGATGAACGAAGCGATAACTACAGTGATATTTTACAACAGAAAGATGTCAGACTTGCAGCTAGAAAAGTTATTCACATATGGATATAACCGATAGAAATTATGCGGTCAAAACACCTGTAAAATGATGTTGAAAACTAGGGTCTCCATAGCATAATATATCTTCGATCCTCAAATCGGGACTGTACCAAATTTACGCCAGATTATAAGGTTGTATTTTACTGCACCGTTCTTATCAAATAAAATTAGTATTTCATCTGCTTGTATCTTGTTGACTCCGTTTCATACGTTGAAGACCCACGCCCAGGTTGAAGATGATCGGCCTATTCACCGTCCCGATTGTCACCGTCGTTTCCGATATAGCTTACTGTAGAGGCTTTACTACGATAATGGCACTTCAAAAAGCACATAATAATAATCGTAGGAAATAAGCCTAATGTGAAGGAAGAAATACAGGGAGTCGCTGTACTAAAATATTCCTTGATGCATGTATTATAATCGACAAAAAAAAAATTGTAGGTGAGTTAATTAATAAAAAAGCCATTAACCAAGTGTTTTCATATTGGCCTGGTTATAGGTCCTCGGTCAGCCGTATTGGCCCTCGGCCTGCGGCCTCGGGCCAATACGGCAGGCCTCGGACCTATAACAAGGCCAATATGAAAACACTTGGTTAATAACATAATATTATTACCAGTTACCAGGACGTAGGATATCCCTAATTTCCCCGTATCATAAAACCTCCTATCAGGCTAGTAAAATGAGATGGCGGGTGGCGGGCCGATATTCATGAGTTGCTGCTGAATATCGGTCAGACACCTGACCTTTGACACAGATATGTGTCGTCAGCTATGTTATGTGCTTTCACTACGATTATCTCATTTCCTTGGCAGACGACAAGAAGAAAAGGGTAAATACACGAGACATCATCTTCATTTTATCCAGCCAATTTCTACGTTCCCACTTCGAACCTGCCTTGATTTATCTGGACCCCTTCAATGTTCAAATAACTTATAAATAGACAGGAGACGTCACTGACCTCGAAATCATTTGAAATTAGAAATGGGTCGCACAAGAGCGTTATTGATTGGCTGACCTAAATTGTGGGTACCTTATTAGGAGGAAAGATACCGCTAATAGAGGATGATGTCACTCTACGTGACTTCACTGACCTTCACTCGCAATCGATGTGTACGTTCTGATTGGTTCTTCTGCCGTTAGAAGGTGAAATTTACACCTCGGATTTTGAACACTGAAGGGGTCAGATAAATCAAGGCAGGTTCGAAGTGGGAACGTAGAAATTGGCTGGATAAAATGAAGATGACGAGACATATCCGTACCTCATATCAGGCTAGTAAAATGAGACGGCGGGTAGCGAGCCGATATTTATGACTTGCTGCTGAATATCGGCCAGACACCTGACCTCTGACACAGATAGGTGACGTCAGCTATGTGATTTGCTTTCACTACGATTATCTGATTTCCTTGGCAGGCGACAAGAAGAAAAGGGTAAACACACGAGAATGGGCATGTCAGAGCTGAGCCTCGCTTTCACATTCACAATCGAAGGAACGTAAAGAGAACATCTTGCAATCTGGTAATAATAGCAATAACATGATTTTGTCGGGACGTTATACTTTTATTATCTGCTCTCCGTCAACAGAATAGCAGAGAGAGAGAGAGAGAGAGAGAGAATTACGGTTTAATGTCGCGTTCAGCAATATTTCAGCTATATAGCGACGATCAAACAAAATTCTAAGTACTCAAGCCAATAACTTAGTAATGCAACGCATTAAAACATGCACACATTAAAACTCATGTAACAAACCGATTTCTCTCAAATAACCCAAGATGCAATCTTCACCCGACTAAAAAGAACTTCCAAAGTAGTCGCTCGATCAAAAGCATCTCATACAATCTTAAAATCTATGCATTCGATAAGAATATGTTTCACCGTGAGCTCTTCATGGCATGGAATACACCTTGGGATTGGCTCTTGTTTAGTAAATGTTCGTGAGTTAATCGTGTATGGCCAATTCTACATCGCCTGGTCATGGTTTGATCGACACGTTTCTGGCTGTTCAGGTGAGTATAACCTACAGGGTTTTTTTTAACTCGCGAAGTTTGTTGTTATTTACAGCATCCCATAAAGATTGAAAAGACCGTCTCACCTGAGTACGGATAGAGGGTCTGAAATCGCTATATGGGATTCCAACAGGATCAAACTCACCATCTAGGGCTGCCTTAGCCATCCTATCAGCAGCCCGCCATAGTCATTAACAGACTTCGGGCCAGGTCGATAATGACTATGTTGGGCTGCTAATTATTAATGTCGGGCCGGTAAAAATATACTGAACGCCCTATGAAATCATGTTATTGTTATATTAATGTTATGTCTGAGGATACCTCCAACGGCTCAAT